>JAPDSC010008827.1:198700-215208 GCA_026290005.1 Latrodectus geometricus | reverse complement strand
TTATTTTTAAAATAAAACGTTCCTTTCTGAAATGATAATGTGTTGCAAATGTGTTGATTTAAAACTCAATCCTTGCTGTTTGTTTGCAGCTTATGTATTGATATCAGAATGTAAGTAGTATCACAAAATATTCCCCATTTACTTGTAGAAAATTTTAACTAAATAAAGAGTCAATAAAAATCCATAACTCTTTACTTCTAAAACATGTTTATTTCCCCAAATTTTCCTTCCAGTTGTTGATACTATAGCTATATGGTGGCATCGGATACTAAAAAATTGAGTACCATTAAAAATTTACGCAAGCTAATATCGCAGTGCTTGGATTTCAGATAGTTTCTCATTTTCTTTATATCGGATGTTGTGACTTAAAATGGGCACTTCAATTTTCAACTCAATTAAGACATAAAATTTTCAGGATTTTAGCCTCCCGAAGAGCCGACGGTTAGTTTCAATTTGTGTTCATTATTAATTAGCGAATTTCATTCTCTCGCAAAAATAATTACAAAATCTTTCGTAAAAGCTGTTCCCGGGATTCTCGCAAAACCCAAAAGTGTACATTTCTCATGATTAATTCCGCTAACAAATTAATTATACAAGCGTTTTGCCGTCGGCTGGAGGAATGGTTCGAATTGAGACCGTACCCCCATCAACTGAATCCCAATTTCTCGCGGTCTACCCAACCTTTTACCCAACTGTTCGGCACTCTGAAAAGATCAATTAACTTTGAATATTTAATTGTATGCCCAACTGTTAAAAGTTTGTTTTGTGATTGCTTCCTCTAAATAACGTTTGTTTAATTTATTTTAGTTCGCATTAAGTCACGCAATAAGTAATTGGCTTTTTTTCCAATGTAAGCTATATTTCCGTTTAAATTGTTTCTCGCTGTATTGATAACATATTATTTCAGCTGTAGGATTTGTTTCTCAATTTAGGAAGTATATAATTATGTAAAATGCTTATATATATATAAATTATAAGTAACAGTTATTAAAACTATTATATTCACATTTTAACTAGTAATATGATCTAATTTTCAAATACAAGTGATGATATTATTCCTTAATAAGATAAATCACGTGTGCCCATTTGATTGTTTTGCACTTGATACTTTAATTTTTATGCTTTAATAGTTTTAAAAATCTTTATACTGATAAAGTGACATAATGTGTAATATCTATAATATGCTGTCATTAATTCTTTAGAACAAAAAACTGTTAAGAACATTTACCATATTCTGTGTAAAAAGTATAATTTAGAAAATAATGTATGATATTTTTATGAGTATATTTATGACTATAATGTATGACTATATTTATTTAAATGTACCTAATTTTAGCTAATTACAAAGAATTTTAATGATTAATATTGAATTTTACCATGGATTCATTTGTTAGAATATATTAAATATTTACAATAATGTACAAGATATATTTTTATAAACTACAGCATAAGTTTTAAAATAAGCTTGTTAAGCCGTTTAGATTTGTATTATTTAGTATATTTGTAATAAGATTAAAAATAATGTGTACCTATTCATAAATTCAAAATAATTAAAAAAAAGTTCTATAAATAGGCATAACATTACATATGCTTTACTTTATTCTATTTCAATAGCAGCTTGTATTTAATATGCATACTAGAAATAATTACATAAAGTTAAAGACTAAATAAGACGAAATAATTACAAAATATAAAATGTGAAGGGAATTTTCTATTTTATATTCAATTCTTCGATTGTTCATTAATGAATAAATAGAAAAATCGATACTAATCATTTGACATACGAATAAAACTTTTACTTCCTCCCCCAAATACATTATTACTTTAAAATCAATTGTATCACAAGAGGCTAAAGGAATATAAAGAGTAAGATTCCGATAAAATGTAGTCACTGATTTGGAAGGATTTCAGCTTTATGGTTGCTAATGAAACCCTCTTATGGAGCTCCCACTGGGATATTAAAGAGTTTCTCTGTCGTTGGAGCATGACTCAAAGCGAGTAATTGTAATTAAAATGACTAGAATTGCGTTTATTTTAGAGCCATTTTACAAGTCTCCAGTGTAAGTTCAGCTATATTACAATGTGTCTGAATTGTTTAATAAAAATACTATTAAGACTTGATATCCTAGAATGTTGGATTTTCTCGATACTATATGAGGAGCTCGGGTAAAAAGAAGTTGTCCTATATATTTGATAGACAGGTACTAAAGTAAAATGATATTGATATAGTACACCAGGATTGTTCGCCTTATTAAAATTTAACTATGCATTTATTTTAAACTATATTGTATTTATCATAACCTAGAACATTTACTAACAAAAAATAGAAAATTCACAATTACAGCTTAAAAGTTTATTCATAACAAATGTTTTATTTACTGTAAAATCTTTAATAAAAGGGATAGGAGTTTTAAATCGATTGGTAGGAAAATTCTTTTAATGAAAAACATTAAATCATTGCTTATGAAGTTTTATTCTTTTCTTATAAGCATTTTATATATATATAAGGATTTAATTTTAAATTGAGTTCACATATAACTTAATAAATGTTATTTTAAAATGAATCCCAAAATATTTACATTACAGCTAATTAGTAAAATTATAAATGCATTTATTTCATTAATTATACTTTTCTTTCATCTCTAAGTGAATACCTGGCAGATAGAAAGCTTAAAACAATGAAGATATTTCAAAATCAAACTAATTTTCTTAAATCTGGATATTTAGACATTTTATATTCAAACCTAATATTGAATGTTAATGTGTTGTAAAATAAAATAATTAAAGTAGTAACTATATCGTATTTAAGGGGGTAATATGTTAAGTAGAGGTATAAGATTAAATCATGAAATTTGAATAAATGGTTAAGAATCTTCTTGACACCCTCCTATTATTTTTAATATAAACCGATTAATTCTTGGTTTGGAATCCATCTTAAGTTGTAAAATCAATTAGTTTTAAGGTTTAAAATTGATTCTGAACCAAAACAAACATTCATTAATAGGGAGTTCAAACCACAAATTTGAAGTGAACTCGAGAAATGATAACACTCCAGTAAGTACGAATTTGAATAGAGTTAATAATTTAGTTAGTAATTTTGAATTTCATCTCATTTTAATGTTAGTTTTTAAAATTAAAAAGTAATCATTATTTTAATCAATGTACTTCTAAATTAAATACTAAAAGACGTTTTCTTATTAGTGTCTTTTGAGCAAAATTTATTTGATAAAATTCATAAATTTTAATTTTCTATTTTTCATTATTTATTTTTATTAAATTTTGCATTTTATGTAGTACGTTATTGAGTAATCGAAAAGACAACAAACACATTAATTCCATTTTCTAAGCATTTTTGAAATTCATTTCCCTTTAACCTTTATAATTCATTTCTAACTGTTAATTTTTTCGAAAATTCCAGGCAACACATCCATTAAAAATAAAACTACTTAATTGGATGAAATGATTATTAAAAATAACCGCACCTTCCCAATAGAGAAACTTTCTTTCCTGCCGACTGAACGTAGTAAGCTTGGTGGCGCAGGAGGAGGCGAAACTCGTATAATTTCTGCAAAATTCGTCAGGAATGGCAAAGGTTCCGCATCTGGATGTTGATGTTGACGACGTTTTTTCTTTGAAGAAAGGTTCAGACGTTGCGCAGCTCTGAAAAGAAAAAGAAATTCAGTAAAATTTATGGTATTAGAAATTTAAATTTCGTGTTTTAAATTTAAAAATGAATTAAGAAAAAGAGGATAATTTAATAGCACATTGAAAATAGATTTATTTTACTACAAGATATGCATAAATGGAAGAATGCACAAACTGACACACGCACACACTGAAATGTAGAATTTGCGCCAAAAAATCTTAAAACGTTAAATACATATAATAAAAAAAACGATTAAAATTTTCAATTAAAAAATAATTAAAAAACTGATTTTTGGATTTTTGTTCAGGAAAAAAAAAGATAATTAAAGAGTTACTATATTCAGAAAAGCATAAAGACACATCATTCATTTCATCAAAACAATTCCTGTTGCAAACATTTTATCTAGACAGAATGATAAGACCGGGTTGCAAAACCACCATCACTTGATCTCAACCTCATCGATTTCTGGTTGTGAAAATAAATAGTAGAAGTTACCCATGGGTGCGTACATTCTCTTCAACAATATGACTGAAGTCAAAAATTCTATCTATCATGAGGTTTTTGCATTTCATTAAGAAATGTAATGTTATACAATGATCAATATTGTTAAAAAATGTGTATTGTGAGCCACTTTATTGTTATTTTGTGTATTAATTATCATATTGAATGTTTTTTATTGCAAGAATAATTTAACGGAATATTCTCTGTTGTCTTATTCATTGTGTTACGTGACACCATCACCATTTCAGGTAAGATTTTTAGCTACCTTTTTAATTTCTAAATAAAATCCCACTACTTTGCGATCCACTCTTTGCAAAGCACACATCTTTATCATTATTTTTTCCTTTTGCATATACTTTGGTATCTTTAAAGTACTCTTTGTTGTCTCTGAAGTTTAGTTCTCTGTTTGTTTGTGTTATATGATAATACAATTATTTATATTTATAACAAGAGAAATAGTGAATAATTTAGACAGACTAAACATTCACACATTTGCCACGAATATTCGTCAGTTATTAACCATTGTAAGCAGATATTTGGTAATTTTTTAATCTGAACAAGAATTGAACATTTAAATGTTTTTTCCATCATTTTTAATTTAAATAAGGGTTTTTTTTTAATTTAATATATTATATGATTAGATTTCAATGACATTTCATTTCGCCCTATGCCAAAAGTAAATTTAACTTTACCTAGCAGGTGATAAAAATATAATTTTTCGAATTATCAGTTTTTTCCGTAAAAAATACTTTAAATTAAAATGTATTCAAATCTGTCACATGTGAAAAGTCAAAACAATAACAAAAGAGTTATTGTTATAGTTAAGTTAAATACACATCAAAAGATCTTATAAAATTTAAATATTATCAAATAACACTCCATACTTAATTAATAATAATAAATTATTAAAATTTTAACAATATTAATAATTGTAATGATATAAAAATTGTAATTATATTTTTAAATAGTTGTATAATTATACAATTTTTAAAATCATATAGAATAAAAAATAAATTTACATAGTTAAAACAAATGGTAATAAAATAAAAATCTTAAATTATTGGCAATTCTTAAATTTTTTACCATTAATTATAATTATACTATATTAAAAATAGTTTATCTTTATTACTTTATTATTAAAACTATATTACTTTGGGACATATTACAAAATATAAAAACATTTATTAAATTACTAAATTAACTAAATAATAATTTTAAATATGGTATTTGAAGTTAAAATTAAATAACTCGATTAAACTAATATAAGTTTATAATAAATGATAAAATTTTTCCAGATCAAGAATAATTATTTACATTTTATGGAAACAATTCATTTTTAGGTCGCTCAATTTATTCGTTTAAATGCATAAATATTAAGCGAAAAATAAACAAAAGCATTAACATTTAAAAAATCGATTTTCATTAATTTTTATCACACATTTGCACTTAAATTCATTTTTCCTAAGAAATTCATTCAAGGCTCTCATTTTGATTCAACTGAAATTCTTGTTTTAACAGTTGCCACTTAAATTAACGTTTTCATAATAATAATGTAATAATTATTTTATTATATAGACACTTATCTATATTTTTACATGAATATAATAACTGTTTATGACACCAATTATATTTGACAATAATATTTTGATTTCTAAGCAAAAAGCCTGTGATATCTTTTTCTACGACAACGCTTGTCTAAATTAACCTAGAGAAAAGTTCCCCATAGTCAGTTAATAGTAAGTAGATTTTAAAATATCTGCATAAATAGTTTTCATTTTTTTCAAGTTTTAATTTTTGTGTCACTTTCAAGCAATAAGCACGATGTAAATTGAAAAATAGTCATTAAAAAATTATAGAAAATTTATTTTGAATAGTCTTTGCTGTAAAAAATATTATCTTTGTTTTGTAATTAAAAATGTATTTTAATGCTAATTACTTTGAAATACAAATCTTGAATTAGAAAGCACAAATAATGTGTTAAAGACATGTCTAACAATACAACACAAATTCATTCTATACTTGTATATTGGTTAAATAATATTTGCTAGATATTGAATTTTATGGAACTTAAAAATTAACTAATATGCGCGAATCAGTTAATTTTAATTAAACTCTAATAAACTGCTTTAAAAGTTAAATATTTAGTTGAAATAACAATTCTTTATTGTCAATAACTTTAAAATATCATAAAATGTTAAATGAGATGCTTAATTAGTAAGAAATAAAGTGGATGGAAAAGGATTCCGAAATCAAAGAATGCATGATTTCAATGGGTTATCATTAGCAATTTCATCTTTTTCTTTTTATAAAGAATGGACTTTATTTCAACTAAAGAATCTGAAATGGTAGCTATATTATAAAAGTTATTGATTAGATCAGAATTCATATTAATAAATCAAAAACTGTAAAAACTACCAGTTGGTTCAAAAACCAATTGTAATATTGCTCTATTTTTTAATCTCAAGAATAGAAATATTTAATTATGATTAATTTTATAAAGAGATTGTTTTTGTTGACTGGAAAAAACAAAAATTGGAAAAGCTGTTTAGAGCACATATTTAGTTTTTTGCAGTTGATTAAAGATTAAAAAATCATTATTGATATAAACTATAATGGTACAATAATTGATTCTGTATGTCATGATTTTTCATATTTGCTATGATTGATGCAGTAATGTTATTGTGAACATCCTAACAATCTAACTAGAGATAAGAAATATCTAGATCTTAAGCACTTCTCGATGAAAGAATAATATGTTAATTGTTTTTAAATCAAAATTATTTTAAAATTATATATAGTTTGACTTTATGAATAATTTCTTCTAATTGAGATAAATATTTTAAATAACGTAACCCTATTTTTCTGTTAAGATATAAAAGATGATACATTTATGAAGTTAAAAATGCCAAACATTAAATAAACTCAATCAATACTGAATTAAACTGGGTTAATAATTATAAATATAGTGCAGAACATATTTTAAAATTTGCTTTTATCATGATGAAATGATCAGTATGCTTCCAAATGGTGAAAGCCACTTAGGTTGTTTGGTTAAGTATACTTAATAACTGTACTCAGAAATTCATATCGAAGAAATTTCCATGCCAGTGAGCTAAAATATTTTGTGTTATTTAATTTAGAATTGTCTAGAATTGAAAAATCTAGGTTTCCATTTCAATCACAGTGCCTGTCTGTACTTTCACTACTTGAAATAACGAAAAATACAATAAACGTAACGAAAGTGCTTTGTTTTCGCGTGAAAATTGGGAATTGTTGGTAACCATTCTTTATTGATACTACCAGATACCTCCTATTTTCTTCGTATGTTCGATCAAATGTTGCAAGCCGACTGCTAGACAAACAGATTTAGAGCCTGGCATTTTTTCAAGAGCTGTCAAGTGACGTTTGTGTGTATACACTGGGGAGTAGGGATTTACACAGATTCCTTCCCTATAAAGCCAAAGAGGAAAAATAAAAAAAATAAGAACGATAGGAACAAGTGCAAGAAGGGGAAAAAAGAATAAGTAAGGGACCGGTGTTGAATCGGCAGCATCGCATTCCCTGACAGGTGAAAATAGATAGCTAACTAAACGCCTATTGATTTCTTGCATCGAACGGGTTGTTGTGAAAAAGGAAACAAAAAGAAGAAAAAATGATAGAAAACTTCTTCTTAGCCTGAAGTCGCGTGCTTCGATTTTTTCTCGAGATAAAGATCTTTTGTCCATGATGAAAATTTAAACTCTTCAGGGAATAGAGCTTAGACTTTTTCGTTACTTTTATTTCAGAAAAAGCTTTATAATACTCAAAAAGTGGCTATTCAATGCTTGAAATTTAAAGTCTTAAGGAATTGGTATTGACACAACATGTCTGGAAATCAGATATTGTTGACAATGTGTAAATCGAGAAATTAAAATGTGTTATTTATTGTATTCTAAGTTAAATATTTTACAATGAATGCTCTCTCTAATTTTTAATGGCGTAATAGTACATATAATTATGTCAGTATTACTTATCACAAAATCTTCAGTGTATTTACTTAAAAAATAAATAATAGAAGATACGGATATTAAAAAAAGTAAATATTCTTGTAATGTATTTAAAGTTTATTAAATCTATTAAAATCCTCTTTTTATATTTCTAAATTTATAAAACTTATATTATGTTATTTTCAAAAAATCTATTTGGGAGAAAGTACTCACAGATAAACATATTTCTCTTTAGGAATAGTATGATAATTAATGAGAAATGTGTTTTCATGTGATTGCATGTAAACGTAACCATTAACATGGTTTTAAATACATTCGAAACAAAAGTTTCATTGAGAAATCAAATATCAAGTTTTAGATAAATTAAAACAAACAATTACTATTTAGAAAAGTATAACTGAAAGTAACTGTAGTTAATTAGAAAATATTACTGATCAAATGTATCAGTTTGACAGTGCACTTGATAATATATTACCTGAATAGAATGTTATTGAAATTTATTTTGCCAAAATATATTCAATTGCTTTATGCAAATTGCTCGAGAAACGATTTTTCTCATTTTTCAAAATGTAAAATGGTAGTCATAATAACCATAAGTAATATACAAACAGAAAAATAACGTTAAAAATATGATGTGATATTTGATGATCAGAATTAATGTGTCTGTCAACAAAGGATTAGAAATATCTTTTATACAAACATTTTTCATAATCCACAGAATATAATTGTTAAAAAATTTTCAAGCTTAGACAAAGAATTACAACTTTACACTTTTAAACTTTAAACAAAGAATTACCTACTTTTAAATAACATGTTTTGAAAATGTTTAGATTGTAATGTTTGTCACATTTTTCTCAGGTTACAGAATTATGAAACTGGATAAATTTTAATCATCAATCAAAACTTTACTAAAGAAGCTATTGAAAATAAAATACATTTTTATTCACGAAGGCATACACACATGATCTACGCAACAGAACTAAAAAATAAAATATTGTTTGTACAAATTTTTTTGTAAAATTTGTTAGACAAAGGACTTCTCAAAACTTCATCAAGTTTATTAGAAATGATTTGTTTCCAATGACACTTGGTGAAGCCAAGCCCGCCCGTTGGAGATTAGGTGAATGAAGTCAGAAAGAGTGTCTTCCGTTTTTAAACAGCAAACTCCCCCCACGAGTGTAAAAGTAGGACTTTTGTCCCATAGATGGCAATCTCTAAATTGGAACTTCCAATTTAGAGATTGGGAGTCAGAGAAGACCCATGGCCATCTTTGGGA
The DNA here is from genome assembly GCA_026290005.1 of Latrodectus geometricus. Classification (NCBI taxonomy): domain Eukaryota; kingdom Metazoa; phylum Arthropoda; class Arachnida; order Araneae; family Theridiidae; genus Latrodectus; species Latrodectus geometricus. Next base: position 205,799 of record JAPDSC010008827.1, on the reverse strand, counting down.
TTAAAAATTATACTGCTCGAATTAGTAGACATCTTTTTTACAAACATTCTTTTCTTTTTGTCAAAGTTGGTATGGAATTACTAGTTCCAAACTTATTCAAAGCCATCACATCTGTCTAAAGGTAACATGATGCATCCAAATTGACTACAATCTACTTGTCTGACTGATTTTATTGTAATAATAGTTCAGATGTGAGCTTTTCAGTGTGTCAACTAGTGGTTATAATTTTGCGTTAGTTTTGCTTGTTCTAAGATGGATATTACTCCAAGGAAGCGTTCAAAAATAATCATTTTTGATCAATACACTTCTAAGACTGTGAGAGATATACAAATACGGCAATCGGTGAGGACAAAGCAAGTGTTTCAAGAAATTTAAGAATATTTCAAGATTCCGGATCATCATCTCCAAGAAGAAGAGGGAAAATATCAAAATAAATCACAGAAAAACAAGCACAAAAATTTCAAAGCCATTTATTGGATTATGGTGTTGAAGTGAGTAGCTGTCCTCTAAGGAAAAGTCATTTGGAAATTGGCCATCTGACAACAAGACCGAAGACATTTAGCATGGGTGTAAAATATGGATCATGAACTATTATCGACTAGGAGAAGGTGATTTTTCAGTCATAAAATACTTTTATTTGGTACAGGAATACAAATTAAGTGTAGTTTGACGAAGTTAAGCTGAACTCTACGATCAGATCACATTTAACAGAGAGTAAATATCCTTCTAAACAGGTGTTTTGGAGTTTGTTTACAATTACTTGCACAGAAAGCTTTGTTCCGTAAAGACACGATGAATTCTGTCAAATACATAGAAACATTGTTCAATATCTTGAAACATTTGACGGAATATTTCAACTTGACATGACTTGGACCACTGAACCAATTCAAAACTGGTCTAGAATTTTATGTGGTAAAATTAAACAAAATGCTTGATTGGCCTGTTATTTCCACTGGACCTAAATTTTATTGAGAACTCATGGCATACACAAGAAACATTTAATATAAATGAAATGCATGATAATAGAACAAATGATTGATAAAAAGTGCTATATATGTGTGGTTCTACAATGCTGAAGTCAAGAACATGTGCGCTACTTGGAGTTAATAACGAGAAATGTTGGAAAAGTCATTTCTGCTAAAGGAGGAATTTCTTCATTCTAATATAGATCAATCAGTATACTTAATGCACCTAATGATTAAAAGCCAAGGTTTTATATAATTTTTTCAACTTTTCCTAATTAACTATAGTTATATCATTAGTGATTAATAGAAACTTTTGTAATACGTATAGAGGTTTGCATATTGTTATGAAGTTTGACTTTTCCATAATCCTTTAAAATAAATGTAATGAATTCGAATTTCATTATAGCATGATTTTAATTTCTAATTTTCAGAAGAAATAAATGTAGATATAATAGAAAAGAGATTTTTCTTCTTCTAATATAAATATAAGTTTTGATTCGACCTCATGTTTTATTTGTTGAAATTTAATAAATAATTAGAGAACACAAGAAATCCTAAAATTGATTTATTTTTAAATGACGAGAATATTATCTATTAAGATTATTTAGTTATTAAATAAATATTGATTCAAAATCTACTTAAAAAGTAATAATATAATTTGTGAATTGTTGACAGAAAACTTTAAGAAACATAAAATATTATACGCTAAATTTTGAACAACTTTATTCTTAAACAAACTTATGAAACAATTGATTCATTTAAACTTTTTGAAGGTTAACTTTTAAAAATATACAAGAATATCGTCACAATAATTTATATAAGGACTTCAATTGAAATATGCCATAAAGTTAAAATTATGTTCAGAAAAAATTGGAGTAAGAATTAAATGTATTCAAGTTGTTATAAAAATAAAGAACTTATGTCAGTTATTTATATGTTAAAACACAGATTCTTGATTCATTAATGTATAATTGAATGAATCAAGTTCAGAATTCTACAATATGGGCATCTAATTAATTCTATACAGCTCCTACAAGTTAGAACTGTTTGCAGTTAAACATTGACATAAATTAACCGTTTGAAGTCATGTTTGGAAAGACAATCATGTGACTGTAATGAAATTAAGGATCAATATATAGGGATTCCCTTATTCATCAAATTCCAAATCATACACGATTGAGTCTAAGCTCGCAGTTCAGTTTAATATGCAATTCGGGAATATTATATTCAATATCACAAACTATCCCGTATTAAAATGGTTACCACTGATTGGAGAAGTTCAGAGGGATTTTAGTGGGGTGAATTTCAAGACTTACCATAATTATATCTGTAATATGGTACTTAAGTACGCAACTATCAGGGATGAGCTACGTGAATGGGAATATCTGGCATTTAACTATGTTTAGGATTTGTTTGAAAATCAGCTTCCTAATCATTCTTGGAAATCCTAATGACAGTTGGAATTCCCGACGAGAATACTACAGCAGTTTAATAGTTTGAATATAATATGTATAATTAAGTAGCATAAGAGAGAGGGTTAGTAAATTTTGCTTGATTAACATTTAATATTTTAAGTAATATACGAATTTTATTTTAATCAGATGTATGTACAAATCAAAGATGAAATATTATTACGGGAATCATTATTAAACTATTATCTTAAGTCATGAGTAAATAATATGGCAGAAAAGATATTATGTAAAAGGAAAGATAGCATAAATTATAATTAAAAATCAAATTTCAAACAAAAATCCAATATAATATTATTTCATGAAACCATGTATTTGAAAAACAATCTAAAAAAAAAACAATTCGGAATAACATTAAAAGTTGATTTTGGCAAAGTGATATTCCTAAAGTAAAAAGTAACAAGACACATTTTATATTTTTCATAATTTTTTATAATTTTCAGTAATATATATGCTCACATGACTGATAATTTCATTTCATTAATAGGCGAATAAAAACAAAAGTATTGCCAATTTGTGTGAAGACTTTTAATTCATATAACTCAACATTATTTGCAAAATATATTTTTATACCTATTTTTAAAATTCATTACAAAAATACTTATATTATACGTTTTATATTTATAGATTTATTTATCTCAAAAGATACATTATATTTTATACTGAAAATTTCTTGTAAATGACTATAAAAAAATAAAAATTTCATATAAAACAAGAGTAAAGTTTTGAACTTAGTGTTTCTATGTAAGAATTTTAATTTTTTTCTTTTATAGTAACATGAAATTCAAAGAATAGACTTGATTCTTGAATAAATCATCAGTACTTTTACTCATTTAAATCTTAAGATGCAATATGTTTCGACAAATGTTCAGTATTTAAGGAAGAAAATAAAAAATCAAGATAAACAAGTAAAGTTTTAGACGTAAGTAATACTGCCTTATTAGAAATATTAAATTAATACAATTTATCTAAAAGTTTTAAAAAACTTCAAATTATCTATAAGCTTATTTATATATTTCGCATCTAAAATTGTAAAATTAAGGCGCAAATAATGCCTTAAAATGAAATTAAAACATCGGAAATATTTCCTATTTTTGGAAAAGTTTTCATTCGATTTCTTTAAACTTTGTTTCGGAAGACAGGATTAGCCTCCGTATATCTTTCTTTCGAAGCTACAGATTGAGAAAAATTAAGTTTTTCAGAATTATCTTCTTATATATAGGTATATACACATATATAAAATATAGATATATATATATCCATTCACAAAATAAAGCTTCTTTTTTCGATAAGAAACTGCCAGAAATAAAGCTTTTTTATCATTTCAAAATAGTTGATGGTGGTTGTTGAGTTTTAGAAAATGAAACATATTTTTTTTTCTTATTTTGACAAAATGAAACTTTTTTTCTACCTGTAAATATTTTTTTTGTCTATACATATAAATGATCTTATATTGGAAATTACTTTTATTATTTATGTTTTTGCTGATAGTTTCTATTATTAGGATTCAAAAAAATATGAGTCAATTTTAAATTATGGAATTCTTTATAACTTCATTCTTATAAAATAGTTTATATTATAGTGAAATAAAAAAAAATTATATATTTTTTGCTATAAAATTCAATTTCAATAATTTGAAAAACAGGCTTATAGTAAAATGTCTTTGCTTACAAAGGAGAAATATATGTAAAATATATACAAATTACACTTTTAGTATTTTATCATATATAAACAATAAATATGTTTTTTATTGCCTATAATGGTTTTATTGCTTTTATTGCTTATAACTTTGTAAAATATGCTTCGCGTTTGCAAAAAGTTTTTACTATGTATATAATTTCAATAATTTATACTTAACAATAATTTTCAATTTAATATTTTAAAAAATGACAACTTCCCCTTTCTTTTTCCGTGATGCCATGTTCTTGGAAATAAATCCATCTTTATATACATTTTATTTTACATATTTTTATAAAGATGAATTTCTTTCTAGCGTATAAAACTTGGAGCGATTTTGTAATTTATTCTCTCCACATTTTAAAAAGCTGGAGATAAGATCTAACTTTTCATAAGAAAAGAAATAGTTCTGGCCATCAATTCAGTTGATATCGATAGGAAAACTGAGACAAATGAAAATCCACGTCGAGAACTTACTTCAGCGAACAAAAGTGTCAATCAGAGCTATATAAGAACAGAAGTATATTTTTTGGTGACGGATGCCCCCTAGGGAAGTTTTCTTTTTGTTTTCTCAATTCTTTTAAGATTTCTTTTATATTTTTTTATGAAGGAAAGGAAATACGTTTCGGTTGCATGACGGGGCGCGGTTTTTATATTTTTTTTCTGTACCCATCTCGTCCATGGGGACACAAGAGACATCTATTTTTATGCTTTTTCAAGTAACAAATTCCCTAGGGCAAGTAAAAGCAAGCTTTGTATATTTTCATAAGCTTGTGTTTGTTATTGTTTTCCGTTCTCAAGAAAAGTAGTTTCAAGTGTGTCTACGGTCCTGTCTGCCTCAATAGAAGCATTATTTAGTTTTTGTGCGATAACTTATTTAAAGAAAGAATCTGTTTTATATGTCTTGATCAAATGAAGAAATGAGATTTGTATTTTTTACTCTGATTGAAATGGTATTCAAGTTTAAGATAAAAAGATATTTCTAGAAAAATAAATCAACAAGATAGAGATTGTTTAATATTTTAAATAGATATATTCATATGATTTCTCACAAATAATTCCTTTATTAAATTTAATCTAGGATTATACTAAATGCATATGGAAAACTATAATGAATGTAAGAAAGTTTATGTGAAAAATGTTAATAATAAATTCCTTAAATACTTCTCCATAGATAAAAATATTCACAACTGATGGCTAATTTAATTTTTCTTTTTAAAAAAGCTCATTGAATACATTATTTACTGTTAACTTTTTAGAAATTTAAGTTAATACTTAACTAAATATTTTAAAATTCCTTATTTAAGTGTTGAATACTGTGAAAGAGGAAATTATGTTAAATTTCTCACTATAGTTACATAATTATTGACAGATATTATTATGAAAAAGATAAATAATACGGATATCTGGAAGTTTATATAGCATGCATATGGATTATAATAAGAGTATAAGTGTATATGTTATAAATGTCTTTTCTGCACTTGTGAAATTTTATTGATTGACGTGAATGAAAGAAAATTTTAATCAAATCTCATTTATTAATTTGTAAAATAATAAGTATGACTAATTTTTTCTACAAGTATTCATTTTCTTCAATTGTATAATTTATATTGAAATATTTTTGATATTAACAATATTTTAAATCTGTCTAATGTACAATTTCCAGATTCCATTAAATAAATAAATTTTAGATAAATAGTAATTTTTGTAATTCATTATTTAATGCAATTTGGCTCGTGGGAAAAATGTTACTTAAACCAATATGAACATTAGATTCTTCAAAATATATTTTTTTAGAAACAATGTAATCAATTTATGTGAAATGTGTTTCAACGAGATCTAAAACCATCTAAATTAAACTATAGAGATGAATTGGAAATACGTAAAATAAAAGAGTTATGAATAATTAAGCAACTTTTTAGTAAATTTGAACACATCAACATATAAACCATAACTAATATAATAATCAAAAATACTTGATTAAGGTTTATATATTAATCAAAATTGCATGACAAATTTTAGTTTTTAGATAGAAAATTCAATCTTATTAATGCGTTTTGCTTTTGAGTAAATAAATAGTATGATTTATAACTTTGAAAGCTATTTTGAATGAATCTTGCAGATGTGTTACACAAGTTCATTTGGAAACAAAGGTTCTTCCCACAGAAACTAAGGCATTGATTAAAGCAAGAAAAACGAACAGCTCTGTGTCACGTATAGTAGGTTTAGATCATTCATTAAGATCAAGTGTGTATATACCCCAAGATAGCACCTCGACTCGGTTTCGTTCCTTTTCCCTTCATAAACGTGTATACACACACACATACAAAGCGGTATCCTGTGCAGCTTCAGGATCAATGGGGCTTGAGAACTATGGGCGTCCGGGCTTAAGAGGTCAGTTAAGGGAGAAATGGGGTAGATAGAGAGAGAAAGTCGTTTCCGAAAATGAGATATTCTGATTGGCAGATAAGAACTCTGGTTCGTTACGGGACCGAATTTTCTCGTTTTCCGAATCGGCTAACTTCTTCTGAACCAATCAGGTTTATCGAGCTTTATTGAGTGGTGCCTAAGAGTTTGCTGGGGCATTAAAGTGAGCGTTTTGATGCACATTCTGTTTTCTGCTGTGGGAATGCGTGAAAGATGGAGCTTACCTCATATTGAACTTCTATGGCCGTTTGAATAAAATACGGAGTATTCAACGAGTTCTATCTTTTTTAAGCAGCTTTAAATGGTTGATTTCATTCTGTCATAAGCGGTTCTCTATATCTCCTTCTAAAATTTGTGAATTAACCCATTGGATGCACATTTATTTGATTTATTTTTTTCATTTGGAGAACATTTAATTTTTTGGAGTATAGAATAATTTGTAAGAACAGCATATTGTATTTAAGAATTCATTTATTTCATGATATATTAAGATATGTATGATATTGGGTTAACTATATAAATATTTAGTATTGCAAAAAAAAAAAAAAAAAAAAAAAAAAA
>JAPDSC010008827.1:183078-198600 GCA_026290005.1 Latrodectus geometricus | reverse complement strand
AAAAAAAAAAAAAAAAAAAAAAAAAAAAAGAAAGAAAAGAAAAGAAAAATTTAGGAACAGATAAATTCATGTAATAATAAAAAGCAAATTTTATTAATAATTTTGAAAAGTATGGTGCATACAAATTACGTTGAAATAAATAAGAACGAACATGTTAAATACGGTCTCATTTTCAACGACATATCAGAACGTCATGTGCAACTTTAGCCAAATTATTGCTAAAGTTGCACATGACGTTCTGATATGTCGTTGAAAGGGTTAAATGATATGCGGTCAAAGGGTTAAATATAAAGTTGACAATGAATAATTTAATTCTAATTTGAATTGCAGATAAAACTTCGAAGAATTCTTTTCCTATAGATTAACTGTATATCTAATTACTTTTTTCACTAATTTTTTTCTACTTTTCTTTATTATAAATTTATCATAAATTAAAAAAAAGTTCGTATTAGGGGAGAGAAAATTAAATAGTTTAAAATATTTAATGCTTCAATAATAAGGAAAACAAAGAATAAAATTTATAATTTTTTAGAAAGATATTTTTTTATTAAGAATAGATTATTTTTCCAAAAGTCAAATTCCTATTTTTGATCAATATCGGTCGAATCTTATAATAAGCTCAACGATGTCACAAGGCAAAGAAAATATGTTTTTTTTTAACCACGAAAATTATACTGATACACTTAGACCCAGTATTTCTTATTCATGATATCTTAAAAATATTCGAGGTATTCCATTTTCGTATTCGTATATTTATATCTCATTAAGATATAAATATCTAACTCTACAGATGGTCTCTTGGATTGAAACCTAAAATTAAAAAAACATGTGCAAAATTTTAGGTATGAAATAAATAGATGTGTGTTTGAATCACAGAAACTGTTGAAGAAAGTGAGTTATAATACATTTCAAGACACTTATATAGAAAATATCAGGTATTTTAAAAAAAGTAAATATTTCTGATTCTACATTCAGGTGTCATTTGAATAATATCGGTTCAAAAGGATCCAGAAGTTGGTTAACATTCAAAAATTCAATAAGTCAAGAAATTATATCAGATAAAGACGTAAATACTGGCACAAATGTTTAAAATAAATGATTGAAAAAGGCACTGATACTTGTAGTTTTATTTGAATCTTATTATTTTTTTTCAGAAATGTTATTCCGAATAATTAATGGAGCTAATATATAGATTCTACTTTATACAAATATGTATGTATTACTTTAGCAGTAATGTCATATTTATTGTATTGAAATGATTGTCGTTTCTTTACTGATTCATGATTTTTTTTGGATTGAAAATGTGTTTGAATCATTTAAAAATATAAATTCAATTCACAACTGTAAGTTTAGGAAGTTTAAGATACCTGATATTTAGGTAATCAACATCTCATTATGAGCAGATGCTTAAGTCCTAGTGCTCTTTTGACAACTTCAGCCGAAATTAAAATTTTGAAATGTTCAACGAAGTATGTGAAATATCATATCAAATAGATATTTCATATATTATTTAAAGACTCTCCTACAAATTTAGCACTATCATGATTGTTTATCACTGACTTTATCAAGTGGTAAATATTTAAAGTAATGACCTTTAAATATAATTACTTACTGTAATTATTGTCTATCCAATTTGCTATAAGCTGATTTAAACTCTCATTATTTGTCTCCTTTTCATGATTTGAGAAGAGATATTTTAATTGATAAAAACATCACAAAAATGTTTTCAACGATTGAAAAATATTTTTAAGGTTTTAATAAAACGCATTGAATTTCAAATGATTTGTATAAATTTTGATAGATATCTATGTATTATTGCCTAATTTGATAAATTATACAAGAAATTGAGTTTCAGATAATTTTTTTTATTATTATAAGGTAAATTTCTAGAGAAGTGACACTAAAATTCAAAGATTATTACTGACTAAAGTAATCTCAGAGTTATAATATGTAGTATTTCAAAAATATATTTTCAATGTTGAATCATTTATAACGTAAGCAACGACTTTGTTTTATTTGATGTTATTTCAAGAATGTGTCTGCAAAGAATCTTTAATGGTATGCTAAAAATCCTCCTTACAACAACTTTACCTTTGAATGGAAAAGACAACTTATTGTTTCAGAGTGTAAAGGGATGTTAGAAATGTATGTTTTCGGAAAGCTAGCTATTACTTTAATGATGCACTTGTACTTGGCATTCTCTTAATTGCTAATTACTTTTATAAAGAGCTATTTCTCTTCTGCATATTCAAACTTCAAAAGGTTTCAAATCAAGAAACGATAATGCCTTGGAGATATATAAACAGCCTTTTCGCTGGCTCTTAATTAGCTTTTTGGGCGAAATAACTTTGTGAAAAAGAGCCTGCGCTTCTTTCAAGGAAAGAAAGCAAAATAGTGAAGAAAATGGAAAATTTGTGCTTCAGTGTTTTCTTTAATAACGAAAAACTGAACGAAACAAAAATAAGGAGAATTAAAATGGAGTAAATTAAGTTTCTGATGAGATTACAGTGTTTTATTTTTGTTACGATGAATCATTTGAATTGGGTATAAAGAAGATTTGCTTTGAAACAATCAATTTATTTTTCAGTAAAAGTGAAACATACAAGAAATCATAAATGCTATTTTTCAAAATATAACAGATTATAATATTTAATGATTTAGTGAAAAAAAAGCTATTCTTTTTAAAATAATACATTGGTTAATTGCTTCTTGAAAAGAATATGAATGACACAAACTACATTATACCGATATGTAAATTACTAATTCGTTTTAAATACCGAACATTAACCAATGATAAAATAGTAAAAACACTTCATGTATATAAAAATATTGATCATGCAATTTTCAATGTTATTCATGTTCATTATGTTTTTATAATTAATATTAAATATTTTAAAATATTTGTGTTAATAAAATTATAAGATAAATTCCAAATCTACGCAATAACATCAACATTCACCTTTTTGATATAAACTAACAAACTTAAAATAAAATAATTTTATACAAATATATTTTTATGTTTACTATTTCAAATATACATATAATTTTTTCTAAGATACCTGTTTTTAAATTTCAAGTGCTTTTCATAAAGTCTTGCAGATTTGTGTGATATTATCGTAATCTGTGGGATTTAAATTCTTTATTTTCTTAAAATCCTAAAGATTTTATCAAATATATTAAAAATTTGCATTCTAGAATTTATAGATATTTATGCAGTAAAATAAAGGCATTTATTCCGTTAATTTTAGTAACTTTAGAATAACAATTGTAAAATATTTATACCTTTATAAAAATGAACTAGCTGAAACATATTGCTTTGAAGCTAATTGTATGAAAAGTGTAAAAACAAAAAAAATCATTGTTACAAACCAAATGCACAAAACATAAAATATTTAACCATTATCGCAGAGCTAGTTCCCTCGAAAAGATTAGTGATCTCGATGTAGTCAAAATGAGTGGGAAATCATTTGTTCACCGATTTCGTTTTACAACGTAAGAAAAAAAGCTGCTACTTGATTTATGTTGAGTTTTGCAACAACTCTGGATATACAACGATCTGAAAACAATAATGCACAAATGGGAAAAAAAACCAATAATAAATTTATCTGAACATAAATTCCAAAAAAAAGTAAAAAATGCGGAGAATGTCTCTCGCATGAAGAAAGGAAAAAGACGAATTCGAAAGAGGAAAAAACTGAAAAAGGTGAAACAGTGTGATACAGAAAGGATAAATTCAAACAAACAAAGTGCTCTCTGTTTAATCTTCTAATCAAAATATTCATGAAACTGTCAAGCAGCGATGAAATTTAAAAATTCAGCCATTAATATATCTGAATATATCTTACTGTCTGTAAAGATTTAACATCATGCATGAGTAAGAAATGGATATTAAATGCACGCACACACATGCATCGTTGTGTGTTGCACATCTACTTAAAGATATTGATCTGATATTTTTTCTTTGCCTCCTTCTGTGTATCAAGGGTCTAGAAGGAATAGTGGATTTTCTGAGCGAAGGGAAGAGAATGGATTTAATCACAAACTCAAGTTTCCCGACAGGCAGTTCCAGGAAAACGTAAAATGTGTTTTGAATCAATAGGAAATACGCTGCTTTCTTTGACATCATGATGCACCTTGCTAGGCTTCTTAATTTCTTAAAAGTTTTGTACATAAGTGGATTATGTCATAAATTTCTTTGACAAAACATTATAAAGAATCATTCCCTTTTCTCATTTTTTAAAGTCTAATTTTTCAAGTTAAAATTGTAATTAATCAAATGTATGCATTAAATATATATGATTTCCAATAAAATCTCAATTATTAATAATAGTTCGTTTAAAGTGTCTTTAAAATAATATATTTCAAATGAATATATTTATCACTCTCATTGATGCATTTGGAAATCTATATCAGCGAGTTGATAATGATAATTTGTAAATTTATCAAAAATATTCGTAACTTATTGTTGTATGTAATTGGTATACTAAGGGACATTTTGAAAATTCTTTAATATGTGCCTATTAACGGCACTTATAACTAACAATATATTTAGAATAGGTTAAGATTATTTATATAAACAATTAAATATTATTGAAGACATCAAAATTTTATTATTTATATACAATAATTATATTACAATAAATATCTTCATAATCTCAGCATTTTTCTTTCAACCAGATAATATTCTGGATAACTACTATTTTTAAAAATATTTTATTAAAGTCATATGAGGTAATTAATCAAGCACATTTATTGTCTTTGATAAGTATAGATGCCTATAAGAATGTTTCCTTATATGTTATGTGCACATATAAAAATATGCATGCAGAAAATCAATTTAGGCATGAAAAAAAACGTCAATTTAAAGTGGATTTTCTATTTGATATCAAGCAAATATTTAATTGAATTATTTTGGACATTTGAAGCACAATTTTGAAGGAAAATACATAATTCAGATAAATATTTAATTTTAGTTGTATTTTTTCTTACAAAAGTAACAGTGAAGTACTATGACACAATACGTTAAGCACGAATTGATTAATCCGTAAGTCAAAAACAAAACAAGATAATACTTATAATTTATCTTCAAAATCTTAAATTAAGCTCTAAAAATAAAACAAAAAAATACTTTAAGAGTATATGAAAAGTGGAAATATTTACACTAAAGAAGGATAGTAAAAAATCAAGTTTCATCTATAAAAATGAACAAAATTTCAAAGAAAACATTAGATAAAGTAATTAGGAAAACAAAGGAAAATTATCCTTCAGAGAAAAAGATTCTAATGAAACTGGTTCAAAACACAAGACATAAACATAATGAAGGTATTTACGAGTAATTGTGAGCAAAAAATATTTTATTGATATGGAAGCAGCTAAAAATAGAATAAAATGATCATAAAAGAAAAGAAAAACGGATTATAAAATTATTAATAAGATATAAAAAAGAAAAGGATTAAAGAAAACGTGATTGCTTCTGAACACACGCATTAATTAAGTTGAAGAAAACTGGAAAATACGGAGGGAAAACACAAAAGAATATACAATGTAAGAAACTGCTGATCGTTCTAGAAGCTGACAAATTCGTTAAGAGTATCTGTGAATTTCACAAATGTGCATATAAAATAGTAATTGCTAGAGTTTTGAAATAAAAATATATTAATTTTCAATAAAAATAGGATGTAAAATTTAGTGAAGAATTAATAATATAAATATAAAGCAAAACAGAAGTAAGAGAAAACTTTGATATCGTATTGGGAAAACCAAATTGTTGAAACAAGTTGTAAATCATTTCAGCACATAGTCTTTATTACTTTATGGAAGGATTTGTCAGAGATAGTAATTTATATACATGTCTTAATGAGAGGAGTTTCGGAAAACTCTTAAGCATCTATTTCGAATGATCATGCAAGAAGCAGAAGGGTAACATTGATGGCTTGACTTCAATAATTAGAGAATTTCTGAAAAATATTTTTGCGTAAAAATCATTAAATATCATTAAAAATCAATTTAATGGATTTAAAATTGACACTTTATTATCACATTAGGCCATATATTAATTAGTATGTTGAATAGTAATTTGTGATTGAAGGTACTATTCTTCCAGCAACGAATCTTAGGAAAAAACCTTATTTCCATTTAATTGCTCACATTTTTTAGTCCGACAAAAAAAAAATAAAAATGCTAATGATCATAAAGAGTGTAAAACAATGATATTTTAATATGAGCCTTTTCAAAGTATTGATATACTGTTTACTGCCAAAAATCAATAAATTCAAAAACATGAAAAAACTATAAAAGAGAAGTAATTTTTAAAAATGATACTTTTAATCAAGAGATTTATTAAGAAAATGCTATGACAGAGAGCAATGATAGATAATAAACATTACTATTACTTCAACATATTTATTTAAAATTTTATAAGAAATTTGTATGTGATATACTTTGAAAACAAATCTTTGTTGTAATCTTCAACAAAAATAAAGTTAATCGTCGCCATTAAATTATATGAATGCCTTAAAGTACCAAAAGCGTTCCTAACACTAAGCAAAATATTACTCACATGAGAAACACATAAAACTGCAGTTTAGAATTGGTTAGTAATTTCCTTTAAGCATCAACTTTTATGAAACAGTAGCTACCGATTTACGAGATTTTAAATTTTAGTTCAGTTTGGACCTTAGAGTATAAACTTTATGAAACATGCAAAACAATACTTTTGCTGATAAGGCAGAGAAAACTTGTTTTCATGTAATAAAATTTTTTACGACAACCTTCACAGTTGAAGCTAAGCAGGTGGAATATAATATAAATTTATTTGTGCATCTAACTCCATTAAGAAATGCAAAAGCAAATATTAAGTACGAAGCTTATCTTAGCAACGAAATATTTTTTTATGACATGCAAATATTCATTAAACTCAAATTTAATTAAATGTGATTTTATGCTTAAGACATAAAATGAAATTAAAATCCGTTTCGCTTTTGGAAAAATTAAAAAAGCTTTTTCATTTGAGATAAATTTAAATGGATTTTAATGAAAATTAAGATAAAGGTACAATTAAATTAAATAATTAAACGTTCTCTCACTCTTAAACTAAACTTAAGTATGAATTTGAAAGTAATAAATTGTGGAGAAATAAATTTCTTAACAAAAATAATGTGCAGAATGAGATTATTTTTATGGAAACAATGGGATTTGTTTTTGTTACTGGTATGTAGTATATTAAAAAGTAACATATTAGTTTGGGGAAAAAGTAATCCATTATTTTTTCGGTAGACGTCTGTAGTGATCGATATCTCGTGAGGTATCTATCAAACAATTTCAGATTTATGCTCGTTGTAAAGGTGACATTTGACACTAAAATATCCTCTTGCCGTTTTTTGTTTGATTAATTCAGTTACGAGTACAAGGTTTTAAAAATGGAAGACAACAAACTGAAAATTCGAAACATTTTCGTTTTTCTCTTGTAACGGCGAAAAAGATAGCCGGGTGGCTTTGTGAAAGGTGTTTATCGTCCTATATAAGACTGTAACAACCAGTTACGTACAATTTTTGTTTCGTCGATTCTGTTCGAGTATTTTTGATGTTAGAGATGCACCTCGCATGTGGATACAGCATCGTCGAAAATGTCTGTAAAATATCAAAAATGGTCGAAGTTGACCGCAAGTCAGCAGTAGTAACGTGCAAGACCTAAAAATCTACATGATGATTTAAAAAATCTGTTTTAAACCTTTTTACAAAGCAAATCCGAAAGATGTTACATCAAGTTCACGTGAAAATAATGGATTTCTTTTTCCCCAAACTAATATTTCCAAGATAATTCAAGTGCATTTATAAATTAAAAAAAATGTACAATTACTTATTATATCTGTGCAGTTTTGTTATTGCATTAATATTTTACCTATTTTGTTACTGTGCAAAGGTTTAACATAAACACAATACTTTAAAGTACTCAGTCAGTACTTCTTATAACCATTTTTGCTGTATTTTTTCAAGCATCAGATTTAGATTGATTTTTACTAATCTCAAGTGGAAATAATATCATGATTTTACATTTTCTCCAATAAAGCATGAATAATTTTCAAATTATTACTATTTCTGTATTAAATCATTTCAATAAAAGTCATTTCTATATTCGACTGGTATTTTGTGGGCTTTAATTATTTTATAATACTATTGGGAAATAGATCTAAACAGTAATTTTATGTGCAAATTTAATTCTTAATTATTAAGTACTCTTCTTTTCTCTTTTTCTCAGTGATTAATTTGCTAAATTATAAGATTCATAATTTTTTATCATGGTAAAATAAAATATTCGTATGGTTATGCAAAAAGTAACGTTCTTTGATACACTAAAACATACAAGAATTACACATAAATTTTCTAATGTAATATTAAGGAAAATAGTACGGAAGTTAACAATTAAAACTATACATTAATTAAAGTGGAGGGACAACTAAAATTAAATTATTTTTATTTACTTTATTTATTTAAAATATATATCCTTTATATTTTTGCTTTAAATGAAGCAAAACATAATTCTCTAATACTATATATATAATTCAGATACTGTGAAGGAGCCAATATTTTAGTCTTACTAACTTTGAACACATATGTGCTTATATGCGTTAACATAACATGTGTTCTATTTTGATTTTACATGACTTCAGCTACTAATATCAGTATCTTTTAAGAAGAGCCCAAAACATAATCTGAAGAAGCATTATAAATGAAACTGAAATATTTATAAAATTTATTTTACCTAAAGGAGCAATTATCTTTTCTCATCAGAAGCATACAATCATTAATTAAAATAACACCTATAATTCGGATGACATTCTTTTGTTGAGGACGGAACTTTAATTGTGAAGTGGAGTGCCCCTTCATTAAATTCATCGCGTTGTCTTACACTCAACAGAGTTTCGAATTATTTTCTCATTACACTTAAAAATCTGGCAGTGGAACGTTTTACTCAAAATTACGGATGCAAAGGCTTAGAAAATTAAATTTTACTTTTGCTGAAGGAAGGACCCTCCTGTTGTTCCCTTTTGCAACTGATGATTCGAAAGAAAGCAAAGATGTTGTGTGCCTAGTTTCCTAATTTCGTTGAGAGTATTTCCCATTCGAGGTTGAAGGGTAATTACCCAGTTTGCGATCTCAAGCGGTTTATCTTCATCCGTAAAGAGATTATTTAAAAAGGTACACCTCTTTCGTATTCATTCTTTAAGATATGATCTTTAGTTATTAAAATGTCTTATTATGTAAGAGGAAATTAAGTTACTATTCACTACTAAACTAGTTATTTAGCCACTCACTAACTTGTTGTAACCCTAAATGCCTTTTTTAGAAGAATATTTATCCATCAACTTGTTATTCTAGTCATTAGAAGTGAAATGATCAAGCAATTTTTAAGTATTAATTTGAATCTGTTATAATAAAAAGGAAAAGAAAACTTGAGTGTGTGAATAAGCACTTCAGTAAATAGTATTACTAATTAAGGCCTTCGTTTGAGATACTTTATAAGGAAAAATATAACTAAAATTACTATTTAAGCCTTGTAAAAATTGCTGATAAAGTTTAAAGATGAGCTTATATATAAAACTAACAAAGTAAACTAATCATTAATTTGAATTTTAAGCTGAAATTGAATTTACAGAATATCATGCTAGAAATAGTATGAGCTTTTCCAGTATTTATTATAAGAATTGATTGCTATCAAGATAATGCATACAAAACAGAAAATGTGCAATAAAACGTACTTAATTATCTCTCTCCAAACAGTTTGAAAAGAAACAATACAAAAGCATAATACCATAAAAATATTTATGAAATTATCTTAAATGTCGAGTTTAACGGGCATTTTAGGTGAAAAACTATAAAAATCGATAAAATATATTTGTTTTATTTATTGGTCTTGTTATTTAGCGGATTATTTTTAAATGATATAGAAAAATCTCAACTGCAGACGAAAGACCTGAAATTTAGAATAGTTTATTGCCAAATTATTTAAGATAAAAGCTGTCTCAAACGAGTCATTAAATTATTAAAAAAATTCAAATATTTTCTTTTTTCTATTACGTTTCAATAAGTTTTCAATAATTTTTTCAAATATGTTTAAAAAAAATTAATAGGAGTTGTATCACGAACATATCACATATTATATCTTGGATATAGAAAAAATGACAAAAGTGCTTTTTAAGGGATGAAATTTAAAGTTGATTTAGTAAGTATTGAAATTTCGAACGAGGGAGCTTTAAGCCTTTTCTTTTGATAACTAAAAAATACAGAATTTTGACTGTGAAATATTTCTCAAAATTGTATGACATAGTTATTTTTAACAGAAGATTAATTGTTTTAACAGACGCTTTCCAATAAGAACATATAGTTTACAATTCTTTTGAATTTGAAATTTTCCCTCTAATTAAATTAGTATATTTATTCTTCAAACTTGGAAACATCTATAAAAAATATTACTTTTTGTTTCGAATAAAAGTTATCCATCATTTTTCTTAAAAGTATTTATAAATTTTCAGAAATTTTTATAGAATAAGTATAATTAGTGATTCATTTTATGTATTTATAAAGAATACAGATTAACAATAATTTAATACCTCGTAAGTCAGTAATATCACGTAAATGTAAATGTTTCCTTTCACATTTTCTTTATTTTCTACCATAACTTTAATTAAAGATTGCAATTTTAAAATACGTATAATGAAATTTTAAAAAGATGTTACTCTAATTGCAAAAACATTGTAAGTTAAGTAAATATATTTTATATATTATATAGCTAAATAAAGTATGTGATTAAATGCTTGATTAATTGATTTTAAAAATATTTGTACATAGCAAATAAGTGTTTGATCAATGTAATACAATTTATGAACATTTTTTAAATGGAAATTTAGTAGAAGAAGTACTTAAACATTAAAAGAAAGGATTGTTTATTGCAAGAATTGTTTATTCTATACATGTTTAACACTTTTCGTTTTGCTCTTAAATTTTTTCCTGCGAGCCATCCGATTGATGCAAACAAACGCTTTCAAATAAGAAGAAGCACTGAAGATGCACAACATATTTACACTGCTTAGAGAGCTGCTTTCGCCTAAGGCACTCCCAGGAAAATAATAACAAGAAATCAAATAAGTCTTCTCCGAAAACGGGAGAAGGCACGTCAATTGCCGCCAGTTGAATGTGAAATGAAAAAATAGGAGCTTAAACTTGATTTGGAAACTTGTTGAAAGCATTTTTTAAACCAAAAGACATATAAGACAGCGATATTGATTTTTAAAATGACATGTTAAGTGGAAATTTGCATAAATATCGGTTTAATTACTTAAGAAAGATAAAAATACTTTTAAAACTTAAAAATTTCATTACATTGTAAGAGAAGAAAATGAGATAAAAAAGTAATTGTCTAGGATTTTGTGCATAAACACTATTATTTTGTTACCATACACTTACAAGAATTTCATTATTAATGCTTAAGTATATATATATATTTAATTTTTACATCTTGGTTTGTGTATGCAAGCGCAAAGTGTTGACATTTAAATATAACTTTAATAACACAACTTTTGGAAATATCTTGAAAAAAGTATTCATTATCGATCAAAATGAAAATTTAAAATTTCATCTAATATTTCTGCCTAGAAAGTTTTAAATTATTTTCCATTTTTCTCGCTATGAATACTATTGAAATATACGCAAGCAGTAATAGAAAAAAAATGAAGTAAAGCGTATTAGGTACTACACGCGTAAAAAATGAATAAGTATGAAATGAATAAGTATATATTATCAATTAAAAATAAAAGTAATAAATTGATTTTCAGTAGAAATGCGTGCATAAATTTGTTACAGAGTCAATTACAAAGAATTAACTCTGTATGTTTGTATAATTATTAAGTATCCACATAAACTCATATTATGATTTATATAGATTTGAAAAGTTAAAATTTAGTTATACATAAAGGTTACATAAGAAACTTTCATACAACTTTTGAACTTATAACAATAATTTAAATAGTTATAATGCTATATGAATTGATAATATTATAAGCTAATATTAATGTTTCAAATTAGATAGTTTCACAGTGTGTTATTTTTTTTAAAAAATCATCGAAAATTCTACTGTTTTCACATTCAGAGATAATTTTTTTTTCTAATTAATCAAAATATATATACTTTCCACATCAACAGTAATTATTCTTTAACTATGCAACATATAATGTTTCACAACCTTAAAAATATTATCACTGAAAGATGTAAAAATTGCCTACATCTAACAAGTAAAGGCAAAAACATAAAATCTAAAGAAGATTATAATAACCAGAAACCCCTAAAAATATATATGAACCTATTTGACATTTACAGTTTCCGTCTATTTATATCGTGATCAGCTTATTTTTATTACCGTTATAAGCTTTTTAAAATCTTTTAATTACGCTTACCATTGAAAAGTTTGCATGAATTTTGTATTTGAATGATTTTTCCTTATCATCTAACATTTCATAATTATTGACTGCAATTTACTTCATGCAATGTGCTTTAACTAATGAAAAAAACTTTTTTTTGGTCAAAGGTTCGAAAAGAAAATAATTACGTTGCCCTCCAAAGTATTCTTTACTTCATCACTGGTAGAGGAACACTTATTTAAATCATTTAACATTACTTAACTGGATCTCCATATTGCTTGCTTTGCCTTCCATTGGGTTTGATTAAAAAATGCACCAACCCACTGCGGGGATTAACTTAAAGATACACGATTTCGATTATTACTGGCGTTCGCCATCTTAATCTTGGTCTAAACTTCTCTAAGCATTTCCTTTCGGCAGGGACGAACATAATTAATATTAAGCAATCAAATGCTGATGTAGGGAAGAACAAAAACAGTCCCAGTGGGAATTTCGTATACAAGCCACTTTACGTCTGAAGGATGTTGTTGAAGAAAGTAGGATGAGAGCAGAACTCTTCTCCTGCAGCTCTGCGATCTTGCTGTTCTAGTTTTAATTGCTTCGCATTTAAACTAATAGGATTAGTTCTGAGCAGATGAAATATTCGTCGTGTTAGCCACTCTAATTGCCGGGGATAGCGAGGAGACAGGTGCTCGTTGGCTTCGATTTCTAGAAAGAGTGTTTTTTTTTTATTTCAGCTGAAGAATAGACGATGCCAAAAAGAAAGTATACTAGTGAGTAGATGGTATTAGAAAAAAAAATGAAAGAGATATTGGCTTCTTGGAAGTAAGATTTAATTAAGGAATGCGAAAGATATACCATCTTAACACCGTTTTAATTCAATATTTTTTTTCAAGAAAGAAGAGTTTTGATTCTTTAATACATAATGTTTTTTTTAGTATGTACGAAAGAATATTGTTGACTTGCAAGATAAATGAATTTCGAAACAATGTACAAAAATAGAAATTCATTAAAATAAAGTAACTTAGCATAAAATAAAATTATTTTGTAGAATGCAAATTTA
This sequence comes from Latrodectus geometricus, assembly GCA_026290005.1. Taxonomy (NCBI): domain Eukaryota; kingdom Metazoa; phylum Arthropoda; class Arachnida; order Araneae; family Theridiidae; genus Latrodectus; species Latrodectus geometricus. The sequence continues at coordinate 185,124 of JAPDSC010008827.1, read as the reverse complement.
ATGCCGAGTTTTAGTGAAAATAAGGAATAAACACAGATGTTGTATAGATTATATACATTTAATAAAGATCTTGACATAAAATACCAAAGCATTAAATAAATAACACTTGCAAAAAATATTTTACAAAGTACAAAAAAATGTAAGTTCTTACAATGTTGTCTACTGCAAAATTATATTTTTCTGTGACCATAAAAAGATTAATGTGCAATTTTACTCATAGTGAATTTGCTAATAAATGTTTTATTAAAAATATAAAATAAGTAACAAAATATCTTTTTGATAAAGTTTAATGGAATTACAAGATTCAGTGATTTAAAGATAATGTGAATTAAGTGAATCACATCTTCAACCAAAATTTTTACAAGATTTAGATCCAATATTTTTTAATTAGAAAGCGATGTTATTAATAGAACCTAACTACGAATCACAATGGCTAAAATAAATTGCTATATTTTACATTTTAGAAAAGGGTTTTGTCTTTGGAATTTTTTTAAAAACTATTCCGAAATACTAAATATGCAAATCTTAAATAAAGTCAGTCATTTATTGCGTCCCCCCTCAAAGGCATAAACTTTTTGTTAGTTTATTATGCATGAAGAAGCTCGTATTTAACAGAGACAAATATTTAATTCTAAGTTTTCACTGCAGAAAAAATATTGTGTAAAATTTCTAAATGGATAAAATTCATTATAATTTTCCCATTTGCTGAATTTTTTTGTATTATTTAGTAAGGTTTTAAGGTTAGTAAGGTTTATTTAGTAAGGTGAGTAAGGTTTTCTCAGTATTCTATGCTTTTTATTTTTGGACAATTTTGTTATATTAGAATAAGATTATATTTTGCTAGTTAGTAAATAATGAAACTTCTTCTTTAAACTGCAATTGAATTTTTTTGTCATTATTTGATGGTTTTATTTGCCTTTTCTGTGTCAAATAGCGTCAATGTTTAATGAGCCATATTTTAATTAGGAGATAATAAGAGTATATAAATTGAGAGCTCAAGCATTAAATAAGAAATTATTTCTTGTCTATTCATAATTAATTGCCCGTTTTTGTAATCCAATTAAGGCTTTTTTTATAGGATAATAGGTTCTAACTAATTTTTAATTTTTAATACAGCTCTAAAAAGCATAGGAAACACCCATTTTATTTTTCGAAGGTATTTAAACTGCTGTAAATAAAAAAAGAAGGAAAACTTAAGGTTGACTTTACTTCTATTCTAAAGGTTTCATTAGGAAAAACTCTGGAAAGGTAGAATTTATATAAAAAATGTATTTCTGTTTCAAGAAAAATATTTTATTTATCATTTGTTTCTTAATATCTATCCATAAATGTTTATAATTTTATGCCTTACTAAAGGTAATTAAAATAATTCGTCAATTGACACACTGTTTTTTTCTTTTTTATTTATGCATTTAATACTTATAATTAACAAAGCGAATTTATCATTAACATTTATACAAAATTATAACTAATTATAGAGGTTAAAATACAACTTTTTTAATTGTTTAATGAAAACATGACCTGTTCATCTACTTTATATTCATACATTTAGCAATTGTAGATTTTTAAGTAATAATTTAGCTTCCAAATATATATATATACTTTCTTCAATTATTCATTGAAACTGTTATAAATTAAGCAACTATTTGCAATTTAAATAAGAAATACAGTCGAGATTATATGTTTAAAATAAATACTCTCTTAATACATTTTTAACGAGTTTTTTCTAATGCGTTGAAAATAATTAATTGTTTTTTAATGATTGACTGTTTGGAAATTAATCGCTTATATAAGAAGGTTGATAGCAACAGATTTCAATTTATGATATGAACGAGTTTAAAACATATTTTTTAAAACTAAAATACATAATGGAGCTTCTTTTGAAAATGAGTCTTGCTGCATACTTGAATCAGTGAATTTATAATGATTGGATCCGTCATTTGAATTAATAAGTTTTTCTAAAATTTAAGCATCTTTTGAGAGGAGAAACCAATTAAAATTTGTTAAAGAGAATTACTACAGGGCAAAAAATTGACAGTTATTTCC
>JAPDSC010008827.1:147890-166189 GCA_026290005.1 Latrodectus geometricus | reverse complement strand
TATATATATATATATATATATATATATATATATATATATATATATATGTAACAGCTCATGAAAGTCTATGGAATCAATAAAATATAAACAATACCAACTAATATATATTACTGACGCTAAGTAATATAGTCATTTTTTGAAAAAATCATTATCTGAAACAATTATATTGTAAGTTAGCTATAAATCAAGCATTTTCCCTATAGAATACAGCAAATTGAATTTAACATTTTAAAGTGGAAGAATCGAATAAATTAGAGATATAAATGTGTTAATTTAATGCAGCAATTCTCAGATTAATAAATCATCATGTACTAGAATTTCAGATTCTAAATAAAAGGATGTATAAATTACTAACAAAATTTTCTATTTTCCATTTTTCATTGAAATTCCTGAACTGTGCTAATACGATTTTTATTTTTTCTAGGAATAATTAAATTAAACAAAAAAAGCTATGGAAATAATTGAATTTATCTAAAATATTTGTATTTTTTCAAAATGCTTCTCTTGTGAAAACAATTCTTTAAAGACAATTATTACATCTCCGTATTTTAGAACTTTATAATTACAATTATAAAATAAAGTTTCATATTTTTAATTTTATAAAGCGAAAAAATATATAATATTAAATCTACACATTCTAAATATAAATTTATTTTTGAAAAGTTTCAATATTAAATTTTTAAAAACTAAGTAACCGTTAATTTAGCGGATACCTTACGTTAGACTGATTATATTAAAAATGAGAGATTAATTCTTCGTTTTTCATTGAAATTTTAAACATAATTATGATAGATACGTTGCAAAAAATGAAATAATGAAAATCTTTTTTAAATATCATGGATTGGTTTTTGAAAATTAATGAATTTACATACTTAGTGAAACACTGTGACATGATGTAAGATTTTAAATTATTTTTATTGAGCGAAGTTTTATGCTATCGATTATCAAAATTGAAACTACAATATTATCGATTATTAATGTATCGATATTTCAATCTACAAATCTACTGAGTAACCTCTTGTTCTTTTATGTTATCTGGAGAATACTTAAATATTGAATATTTCAAAAATAGTGAATTTTAAATAGTATCAAAAACTGAAAAAACCCATCTGTGAAATTGATTTGAAAGAATTACTGATACAAAAATAATGCACTATGTAAAAAAACTAATTGACCTGCAATAAAGAAAATTGTTTTGTTGACATTTTTTATTATTGCATTCAAAGTTAAATCATGTTGAAATTTAGTTGTTATAGTGTTATTTATTGATTCAAAAGAAATTCTTGTGATAATGAGTTTCTGATTTGAGCATTTCTTATTTCATAATCCTCACAAATTGTTTTTAGTTCTAGATTTTTGAATTAAAATATTTTCTAATGGATTTTGTTGCAGAAACATCAACCGAATGCTACGTGAATAAATTTTAAGCAATATTTCCTTTGATTTATTTATTGTACACATTTTATAGTATTGCTTACATAAAATTTCAAATATTGCAAGATCTCAATGAATGTTACAATACTGATCTACCTAATAACCTTATATCACTAAATGATACTTTTCATTAAGAATATTGGCTTATGCATAAATAAATAATCCACGCTGATCTAAAGGAATAAGGAAGCCATTTCTTTTTATTATTTTCAAAATCGAAACAGCCTCTAACACTCGTTCTCAAACCGACATTTTCTTGTCATCAGACGCAGATGTGGAAAGGAAGAATTTAAGACGAAACGAATTGTTTTTCAAAACGAATCGACTGGGGGGCGTCTGCCCCCATGGGTGTACCCCGGAAACCTAAAATACCACAAATAAAACATCATCAGAGGCGGTTTCAGCCAAACTTTGTCTCCTGGTCCCAAAAGATAGGGGGTAACTATTGATCGGTTTCAGGAATTAGGGAACAAATAGGAGTTCCGCTCTAAGGCTTCAGTGTTTGAATAGAGGGGTCGAGGCAAGAGTAAGTAGAAGGAAATAGAATTTGATGCATATTGTATCCTAAATAGCAGTTTCTTTTTTTTGCGATGGGATTTTGGATGACTTCAAAAGAATAACATTGCTTATAAATTATTCGAATATAGGAATCTATTACTAATGAAGTTTTAATTTAGATAATAAAAATGCTTGTTTTAGAAAATAAAATAAAACTAAAGCTTAAAAATTAAAAACTTAATTTTTATTTCTAGTAAGAAATAACTAAGTGAATAATTCTTAAAAAAATATAAAATAGTCCTTACTTTTTCGGATTTTGTAAAAAAATATAATTGAATTGAAACTTTTAAATTATACTGTTACATAATTTCACAATTGAGTGTCTTTTATTGTTAAATTTGAATATTCATTGCATAAACTTTTAAAGTAATATATTAAAACTATTTAATATGATGTGTTTATTATGAATTGAGAACAAATTATATTATAATAATAATGTTACTTATATTTTTAATATTTGCATTTGAAACTGTGGCAATATTTTGTCTTCTGACTGGGCATGATTGATTGAATGTCCACTTTTTTGAAATTTGGCTTAAATATTCATCTGTAAGTACTTCGTAAATCTGTATACTCACAAGATAAGAAGCAAATAAACGAATGAACTAAAACTTTGAGTTATTTATCCTAATGCCACATGTTTTGCATACGCATAAATAATTAAAATGTTTGCGTTTGATTAATCTTTTAAATTTTCGAAAATGTGTTAAAACATTTTAAAAGATAGCGCAAGTTAAACAATTTTAAAGAATCTCCAGGAAACTAGCGATTTGAATATTTTTCTAAGAATAATTAGAGTTAAAAATAATATTTTTAAAATATTACTGAATTAAAAACATGAATTTTAATCTGTTCTTCCTGTAACTAAATGAAAAACATAAACATTAACTAATCTGCTCTTCCGTAGCTCAATCAAAAACATATTGATTGACTGATCTATTTTTTATTCAAGATAATTTATAATTGATGATTAGAATAAGCCTCTCACATATCACGTCTTTGTAAAAAAAATCTCTAACATTCAGCAGATCAATAATTAAAATTAAGAGATTGATATCAATGTAAACCCTTGCTCAAACTTTTACTCTACTTATAAACATTAAATTATAATTAAATAAAATGTGTAATTTCAAACAATATAATTTGCTTTGCCAAAATATAAATATCTTTGAAAACACCACCATTATATGGGTATAGCTATCAAGATCGTACATAACTCTGAATTGATAAACTACGTGAAAGAATTTAGTAACAATAAAATTCTTTGAAGTAGTTAGAAAGTATCATAATCAAATATTGTAAATAGTATCAATACAAGATAATTTTTTTATAAGAAAATCATTTCCAAGGGAATAACAAGGTGTTGTATCATGCTAGAATATTAAAACATTTTAGCAGATTTCTATGCGGCTAAAATGAACAAAAACTACTTTTGAATTCGAGTTCCATAAAATATTATCATGTCATTTACTCGTCGAAATTGCCTACGACAAATGACATTTTGGTAGCATTAGCTTCACTTTTTTTAAATCATCAGTTAGAAAAGATAAGAAAACCACACACGAAGTCTCGGTGGTACCTTTCCATTTACTTAATGATTTCTCGCCGTGGAAGCGACCCTTTCATCGCAAGCATATATTCCCATTTCCTATATTGAATCACCGGGGTACGAAATTTCTGTATTATACTATATATTTAAAATATATGAACTAAAGTATTGAAATTCTTCAAGAGATATAAATAAAATACTAATGAATATTTAACAATATTTAATTCAGACAATGATGTAGTTGAAATCATAAGCAATCATGTTAGAATTCTATAACTTAGCTAATAAATCTGTTTAAAAATATTTCTTTGATTACTGTTTAATTTATTAAAAATAATCAATGCGTTAATAAGATGATGAACCTTATTTCTATTTAAATTTTTTTGGTAAAAATGGAGCATTTATGTGAATTTAAACCACAGATTTTGATCACCTTCGCAAATTTTATTGCTAATTAAAATACAATAAAATCATTCAAAAATTTATTTGAATAAAATAATAAAAATAATATTTAAATAAATTAATAAAAATAACATTTAAATAAAATAACAATAATGAATAATTGAAAAACAAATTCTATAGCATTATAACAATGAATAATAGTTTTCGTTAAAACTAAATTTTTAGATAAAAATAAAAAATTTATTTTCAGTCATTGTGTGTAAGAATATCGCAATATGAATATCATATCAAAGATATGAATTAATCATAAGAAGAAAACTTTATTTGAAATGTGCAAAAAGTAAATTTGAAATGAAAGCAAAAACGTGGAAAAAATGTTCCGTACATATTATTACTTTCAGTTGAAGGTAAAATTAAATCCAAACAAGTAAGGAAAATATACATCGGCAAAGGAAAAGAAGTTGAATTCTTTCACACAAGAGTTCCCTTTTCGACTTATGACAATAGCGACCGTAGAGAAATGTCAAACATCAACGATAAAGCACTTTATAAAGTTTACGAAAAATCGTTGAGTTAAAAGAAAATAAGAGAACTTTTGAATCTGAGATCGATAAGACGCACTTCCTACTTCCGATAAAGAACGCGATGAAACCATTAAATACGCGTGATTTAAATTTAGACAGCACTAAGAAAAGCAGAGGGTGTGCAACCACACATCGATTGAAGAAAAAAAGACGATTTTCTTCTATGAAAAATGGTTTGCGCTCCAATGGTAAGAAAGAAAAATGCAAGAAGTAAATACTGCATTAGTATTGTGAATTTTAGAGTCGGCAAGCTGTTGCTGTTTCTAAGAAGATTCATTCGAGATTTCCAGCGAAAGCAATGGAATGCTTTTTTGTTTAATCAAAAGCGAAGAACACTGCTATAAAACTGATGTTTTATGGGCTGAAGAGACTTAAAAATCTTTCTAAATAATTGGCCGCATAATATAATTTAACCACGTGTTGTATAAATTATTTGAATTTTCAACAGGCGTTTCCGTTTTCTAGTTCCTTTCTGAAGAATAAAATTAAAAATTATTTTTGAAGAATAATATAAAATTTCGTGTGTTTTTAATTAATAAACTTAATTTTCCACAAAATATTATAAAAATAAATTAAGAGACATATTGTGATTCATAATTTTCACGATAAAAAAATTCTCATAAAATTTTTATATAAATAAAGTAAGCATTCTTCACTGATAACTGCTAAGAAAACTGTTAATTATAACACACATTCATGATTAAGTTCCTTAAATAGTACAACATCACCAATATTTCATTTAATTTTCTAGTTCGAATATTAAAAATGAAAATGAATTTTAATATTTTTTAAAAATTTCCTATATAGTATTTATTTTCTTGTCAACACTTTGTTGGAGTTAAAGAAAAAGTTTTTCTCAGATAACATAAAAAATTCTTTCCAATTTAATATTGATCCCAAACATACGGATCAAGGTGTCTTCTGTATTAAATCTTCCAATGAGGATAAAAGTGTTTAAATAACACATATTGATGTTAAATAATGCCTATATTGTCTTTATTTTCCGCTATCTCTATCTCTGAGTAATTCTTTGCATCAAATATTGAGAAGCAGCATTTTGTTAACAACGTATGGTATAAGGAAATGTGACACAATGATTCTAACATATTTAAGTATACACATGTACACAAAAGGAAATTATTCCGACTTTTATAGTAAAATGGATTATTGAAAATTTCAAGGATTTAACTCACTGTAATTATTATCGGAAAATTGTAATCATATTTGATAATATATAGCATAAGAAATCATTGGTTGGTAAAGTTTGGAAGCCATAATTGATTTCTATACTAGATTTTAATAATGATTTTATTGAAACTTTAAAACGGTGGGTATGAAAAATACCTCTACTTTTGCTTCATCAAATTCTTCAAAATATGTAAATTTAAGGAAATCAGGGGACATAAGCTTACATAATTAGGTAATACTTTGAAAAATTGAGAAGAAAAAAAAAACAACAACCAGATATGCTAACAGAAAGTTACTTTTTATTGACATAAGTATTGAGATTCATCTGAATGCTACCATTCAGCTATTCCAATTAAAGTGTTTACAATGAGAATATTAAGAGTAGTTCAACATAGTTTAGTATTTTTAATTATTTTCGATGGTATTAAATATTTATAATAAAATTCCCTCAACTCTCAGTATTTTAGAAACCGTCAATTACCAGCACATTTACTCATATAGAAATCTCGATTAAAATAATATGTTTGAAAAATATGTCATACAGTCATATAATGCATTTAGTTAACTTTGTGAATAACTTTTATTTGATTTTAAATAAATAGAAAAGATTTCCTAACGTTTGGACTTCCTAATGGACGTTTATTTATTTTACGATATCAAGTTAATATTAGTTCCATAGTATAATTTATGAACTAGTATTTTTATTAACATGTTGGAGTTATTTATCACAATATAATAATTATATTAACAGTAAGACTTGGAATACCCTCCTAAAAGTATTAAAGTATTAACAAGGTCTCATACTAAAATCGAGCTATAAGGATATATCCTAGATATAGATTAAATCACTTAACTCTGGTTGATGTCATAAATCAAACTATCTCTGTAATTAGATATTAAAAAATAAGCTCAGAAAAATATGAATATTTGTCTAACATATTTATTAATTTTGATAGTAAAATGTAGTAAAAAATTTAAAAACTACATACTTCCTTAAGAAGAAAAGCTGCTTTGTGAAGAAACAATATAAATAATTCAAATTTGGGAAAAAAAACAAAAACAAATAAGGAATACTATTTAAAATGTTCCTTAAGAACTGAATAGCCCAGCATTAAATTGTTTTTACAACTTTAACATATTTGGGAATAAAGTACAAACATAATTTATTAAATTATTTCATGTTTTAAAATATTAGCCTAAAATGACATCAATGTAAAATTCTAAATGAGTAGTTCTTAGCTTTTTCAGATGTTTGCATTTTGAGACATCCGAATTTCATAACAAGGCCTCAAATCTGCATTTGCTCTAAAGAGAACATTTATTTATAGAAATTTTGAAAGCTGAAATATGTTGAAGAAAATAAGGAACAAATATACTTATTTTTATGATGGAAAATATGCTGTGTTTTTTGCGAATCCATTGAAATTTTCAGTACATATAACATTGTATATATATAAGTATTTTACTCACAGTGGAGAAAAGGATAACGATGGTATGAATATTATTTTCCATGTAATTTCTAATACATGCTGAGAGTTTATTTTTCTCTATTCAAAGCATGTGCATTTAAATAAATTAAAAATTCTTTTATTTCATTTATTAATCATATCATGCCCTTTTACTTTAATTTATTTATATAATGTCAATTCTTTTTATTAATATTGTTTTAGTATGTAATACAAAATTCTGCTCGTTTTTAATAAGATATTCTACGAAATAATTTCTTGCCTAAATATTCTTTGCATTGTTTAGTGATTATTTAAGAGAAAAAGTTATTAGTTTTCTTAATATAATACTTTAGATCTTAGCTGTTCGATGGCTTAGGAGTTATATTAATTTACCAAATTTTGATCATGGAGCAAAATTATATGGAATTATGCATATGATATAACTGTTTAATTATTTACTTAATTTACCCAATAAAATGGCAAACAAATGGGAAGACTTCTTTTAGAAAAATAATTTTAATTTTATTTAGTCGAACTCTTGTAGGCTGTTTTTATTTTCCCCAGTAAGCAGACTGCTAAATGCTTAGGAATTATCAAAACTATTAAAGCTGTTAAATATTATTAAATATTTAATATCAGTAAATAACTAAAAAATATTTAGTTATAAGACATTTTTTATATAATTGATTATTTGAAAAAGTTAACTTATATATTGTGAAACTGTTTGTCTACATTTAATTATATTTACGTATTAAATAGAATTGTTTTACTAGATTATACTTTTCTCTCATTGAATCCTAATATTTTATTTTTTATTTGTACTTTGATCGGTATTAATTATTTTTATTTTAATAAAACGTAAAACTTACAAGCGTTTTTTAAGAAAATTATTATCAATAAAAGACAATATGAGGTTATGTTTATACATTTATCTATTTCTGCAGGTTTATTCGAATTTGACTTTCCTATTATTTTATGTTATTTAGAAATCCATATTTATTTAATTATATTTGTTAAGCGGATTTAACTGAGTTGCTTATTACAACATGAAATACTACAGAAAACCTATTTGATGTTGCGTATGACAGTCTAACAGCCTACGAACATTGTAAGTCATTTTAACAAATGCTGCGTAAATTGCCTTCCAGGAGAATTTTACATTGATATAGACTACATTCATGCTTTGCAAGGAAGGAAACCAGAAATCTCCCAAACATCTTCACCGATAGACGTACATATAGAAGTCTGAAGTGCAAGATTCATCTTCCATTGTTCTACAGTGACTGGGATTATATAATTTATTTAAATATTTACAATTTTAACATATTTATTACTCATGATTACATAATATTAATCAAATGATTTTATATCACTGATGAAATTACATCAAAAGGATTATAATAGAGCAACGCCAAAAAATGAATATGCATTCAAATAGTTCCTTGAAAACAGCTTTATTTTAAAACCAGAATTCTTTGTATATTGATGATTAACAACATTTATATGGAACTTGCAGTACCTCTTCGCACTTAATGAATTAAAAAAGTATTCGTTTTGAATTGCAATATTTTTAAACACCTTAAAAATGTTGTGTTATAATATTTTGAAGAATGTACAAGCTGTAACTTTATCAATGCATTCTGAGGTTTCTAGTAACATTCAATATCATATCTAGAGAATAGTGACCAATATCGAAACTTTCAACAGAATTATAAATATTTATTTTAAGGCAGCATAATTGTCGCTCATAAACTGCAAAAAAGCTGAATGATTATGATATGTCATTACAAATGATGAGTAGCCAACAAGACATTTGCTTTTTTTCTTTATTATAAAAAGTCTCTGATTCTTTAGAAAAAATATTCATAATAATTTATTGAAAATTTTATGATTTAGAATCATTTTCTGTTTATACTTTTCAAAATACTTGCTGTTACAGAAATTATGTTTCATAAAAAAGCAGAATAAATCTTGTGAGAGGAGATTTCACTCATGTCTATTGAAGAAAAATAATTTAGCTTTATAATTTTGTTCTTCGAAATGAATTGTACTAGCATTGACATTAGAAACTACGTTTCAAACTACATTAGATTATATTAAGTTGAAAAAACAGTGATTTTTTACGAAAGACTTCTTAGTATTTAAATGAATGAAAAACATCTCCCTCCTATATTCAAGTTATAGCATAAATTACGTGTTCAAATATTAAATTTAATTTATTTTGTTAAACATTTACTATTTTATTATTGAAGCACACACATACACACAATTTAAATATCAATAAAATTAAAATTTAAGCTGACAAAAACAAATGAACTATTAAATATTGGTATGTTTTTTTAAATTCATAATTTTGATTACCTATAAAATTTTAACTGATATTGAAAAGGACTAATATAAATAAAAATTTCTACATTTTTATGTATGAAACATATTTATATATTTTAAATAATTTTAACACTCCAATTCTAAGGAAAACAAGAAAAATATATCGGTAATTTTGTCCAAACTCAGAGAAACCAACAAAATCAAAGTTTCGATTGGTAAAAGAATAACCTGGAAAATATTTGATGAACAAGGGATTTTGCATTCTTGCTTAATCTACAAGACTAGTTCTTGGAAATGGTACATAATAGCTTATTTTGCATTAATTATTAATTTATATTAAAATAATTATTTTATAAATAAAAAACGAATAAAAAGATTTTTACTTAATGTGTGGAATCACCATTAAAAATTATGTAAAATACTAAGCAAATTTATTTTTCTTTTCAATATATAATAATCATTAGAGAGTTTCCTAATCATACCATTCAAGCGAAAAGCGGTCATATCTTTGAAGTCAAAAATTTTCATATCTGCCTTGTAGCCTTTATGGATATCACTTAAATCAGGATAGTTTATGTGTGTAGTTAACGCGATATTAAGGAAAGTGGTCATTCCACGAAAGTTAATGGTCTGGAAAAGTTTCACAGCACCTGAGATCAGATGAATAATTGGTTTTCTCTCCAACTTTTAAAGCATCTATATTCACTGTTTTATGTAAAATGATTAGATAAATTATATTTAAGTGTCAAAAAAGTGCTCAGTAACAGGAATTCGGCTTATTTATATGTGTAAATATGAAATTTGTTAATATCATAGAACTTCTTCAGTTAAAAATAGTAGCAAAAATACGAGATATTTTGGAAAACTTCTGAAGTTATTTAATTTATAATACGTTTATTGATAATATAAATGCGTAAAACTAATAATAGCTTACTATTTTTGATAAAGATAAGATGAAACTTGCATATTCCACGAGCATTTCGAAATTTACATAAATGACGATTTACAAAATGAGTAATTTGTACGCTAACTGTTTTATTTATGCATAATTTTTACAGTACGTGGTAGTTTTTAACACTTATTTGCGTTAAAATTCAAATTGTTTCGTTGCATTTATAATGCAAAGTTGTTATGACTCGTATGTTTGGAAATATAATCTCTCTCATGAATTTACATTTATTTATCCTAATTGTAGTTTATCATAAAATTTGGGAAGAAGAATTCTAGAGTTAATCATGAATTTAATGCTTTGTAAAATATTAGATTATAGAATTATACAAATTTAAATAAGAGGAAAATAATTAAAAGTAAGGCAACGAAAAATGCAAAAATAAAATATTACATTAAGACATAAAAAAGCGATATTAAACATTACTGTTTCATAAATTTGAAAGACATATCATGGATTAATAAATATTTATATATTAATTTATTGTAATTTAGATATGTTTGGATGGAGAGCAAATAATCAAAAATGAGAGGATATTTTACTTAAATATAAATATCATACTATTACTCGTACATAAATATATTAACAGTTTAATTCGAATTACTTTTTTTCGGTTATTAATTTATAAATATACACTATGAAAAATGATTTGAATAGAGCCACAGTTATGATACGACTGAAGTTCTTTTTTTTGGAGTAATCAAAATTTTCCCCATAGATAAATGTTTAATATCATATTGCATATAAACCACTTTAATTTCCCTTGAGAAATTACAAATGCTTAAAATACAGTTTTATCTTTCATATTACCAATGTAAATGTATGAATGATAATTTATAATATGTTTATGAAATGTTGATGTAAGCTAAAATATTATAATATAATTAAATATTTTATAAATTTAAAATAAATAATATTTTTCTTTTTATTAAATACAATTTCATTTCCTGAATTTTTCATAATCTAATTTATAATTTATGCATTTTAAGATATAAGTAATTATTCAATTTTTATGTGAAAGTACCAAGAATTTATTTAACCAATCGTTTGTATAAAAATTTTTTTTAACTTAAAAGCATATTTTGTAATACAAAATTAACAAATTTATTTGTATGCTGTTTTAATCAAATTTTTAGACTTATTAAAGTAATGTTTAATTACAATATGAACTTTAATATTTTTTAACTTCATGAAATTTAAATAACTTTTCTTTTAACTTCACGATTCATAGTTATAATTCATATCATAATCATAGTTATAATATTCATCTCTATTGTGAATATTTGTGTAATAGTTTGCTTTACACTTTTAAGCTGTAGTACTTGGTCTTATCAGCTTTGTGTTAAAAAAAAGGAAGTTTGTCATCAACTTAAATGGCAGATTTTATGCAAATCATAATAACAATTTAAATTTTGCGATTATATTATTACAAAAACTCTCGCTAAGGTGGAATTAACGATTTTTAAAATTTTAGATTACAATCAAAAGTTATTTAAGAGATAATTTATATTTCGGTAACAAACTTTTATTTCATTTTATTTAAGAGTATTTATTCTTATATTAAGCAAATTTAAAAATATTTAAGAATTGATTTGTAAATAATTTTCCAAATCAATACCTAAATATGAATTTTTTCTTAATGTATTCTAAGATTTTTTATAATACTATATTTCTACTTAGTGGCACGAAAAATTATTCAGGTTAAATTAAGAAAAAATATTTACATTAGATATTTGTTTGAAGTACCAATTTTTTTTCAAAACAAATATGTTTTATATAATATATTTCATTTTGATACTGCATTGAACTAGATCATATACCAGATCAAATCCCAGACATTCAAGAAGAAAATGTTGGTCAGGAAATGAGAATCGCGTGATAGGCTTGTCCAAGGAATATCGGGGAGTCATTCCGGCTCATTCAATAACGATGCTCATCCTTCATGTCCGATATAAAGTGGACTTTTCGCTTCTCCAGATCAAAGGCATTTCTCTTCAACCATAACCTTATTTCTTACAGACTATTCCCTCATTTTTTCATAGGCTTCTTGATTCTCCCTAAAACAGAAGTTGCTTCCCTTTTTTTCCCGAGTTATCTTGATAGAGTATCTGGAGGATCATAATGTTTTATGAGGAGAAGAAGTAATGTTTAATAAATTTTACCACATTTCTCATTTTCTTTATTAATTGTATGAAGATGTATTGATTTGTAATAAAATAAAACTATGTTTTAATAAAAAATTTGCTTAAGAAATATAAACTTTATTGATATTTTATTATGCTAATAAAAGACAAACGTTATTTTTTCTATAAACTGTTATTTTTTCCTGATTATATTCTCAGAGCAATAAAAGAAAATATAGCTATAGTATATTACAATTAGAAATATGCATGGAATAGAAAAAAATAATTATATAAGCAAAGATAATCGTAGCAAGAAAAAATAAATTCTTTCCTCTATACAATTTACCGGAAAACATAATTGTAATTTTTTTATTTTTATAATGTGTAAAAACAAATTTCGTTCAAAATTTTTAATTAAAGTTTATTTTCTTTTAAGCTACATTTTATATTATATATAAAATTAATAAAATTTAATATTAAATTCATATGAAATAATCTATAGCATAATTTGTTTTATTTTTTATGTAATAAATACGCTAATATGGCATTTAGTTTGATAAAGGTTATGAATGCATAAAATTCAATTCGAAATTAAAAATGAATGTCAGATTAAAGTTTTTAAAGAGGAAATTATTAAATATTAAATACTTACCACACACTTTTGTAAACTAAGAACAAAACTTATATTTAAGAAAACTGATATAAGTAAAATTTATAATATCTTCTAAAATTAATGTTATTAGATACCAAAAGAAATTGAATGTTCATTCAAACATATATTTAAATTTAGCTATACATATTGTTGTTAGAGAACTATTTATATTTTATTATGGGAATAAAATTTAATAATTAAGTTACACATTTATATGTATTTATCTTTTCAATTCACAAATTAATAAATTATAAAAATAATAAATGAAATTTTTAATTTAAAAAATAACAATCAGAATTTCTGATATTTTAAATAAATATATACTATAAATATAATTTACACGCTATCCTTAACGTAACTATTATTTTATTTTGAGTTAAACAAAATAAATAAATTACACTGAGAAAGCGGTTATGAAGAAAATGATATTGCTAATAATGTAGATACAAATTTGAACAGCATAGAGAAATTTTAATTTGTAATGGATATGTATAAATGTTATTCTCTTTCTCCGTCTCCTCATTATTTAAAAACAATTATTACTAAAAGCTGATTTATTACATTAATCATTAATGTAAAATGCTAATATTCACAAAAAATAAAGATTAACTTAATTCAGAAATATTGAACACTGAAATAAATCAAGTGCTTGCTTTATGAGAATACTTGTTATATTTCTTTTGAAAATTGATTTAAAACTGCTGCAGTTTTAAATATAAATAAACAGTACGATGTTCCGTCTGTCATTCAATTCTTAATTTAATTACGAATAATTGCTATACAACATATGGAATAGAGAGAAATCTTTAATATTTCTAAACATAAAACCAATTAGTTAATTTTATTAAACGAGTACTTATCTCATAAAAACATGCATTTTTAAAAGTACGATGTAATATAGCTGCCATTTCATGACTATGGATATGCAAATGTAAATATATGTGTTATTTACAATGCCTGTTTTAATATGGGTGATTATCGTGTGTATTGAGATTGAGTTAGATGCTCTAGGAAGATGATTAATCACTCAATAATATAAATTCGAGAAATCCGTCTCAGTTTTATTATCGACTCTGATACAAACACAACTTTGCATAAATAATTACAAAAATAATGAATTTGATTAACTGTAAAGGATAGTTAGTTATCACTTTTTCAGTATGTTTATTTGCACAGGGAAATTTATCTCTAACAATAGTGAAATGTTCATATTTACACTGTCTATAAGCATTATGAAGATTTATGGATCATGAGAAAAATTTTTAAAAGGTTAATAATGTTATATTTCATTTTCAATTTAAGATGTATTTCTCTCATTAATTAAAAGTTTTTAATAAAAATTGATTTAAAACTATTTTTCTTTGTTAAATATTGTATTTTTGAGGAAAATCAAACTGTCGATATTTATTTCTCAGCTTAAAACCTATAAAAAGTAGAAAATAGAAGATGTTTCCAAACTCAGAAAAAATTCGTAACCAAACCAGTATGAAAATACTTAAAATTATAAAAAATAAGAGTTTACGTTTGGATAAATGTCAACAACATAACAGTATAGAAATATTACTTTTGTAACTTATAGTTTATATAACAAAGCCAAATGTAGTGGGTTTTAAAAATATTATGGAACAAAAATATCTAGATAGAAAAATATAAAAACACTGTATGAAACACCATTGAATGTTGAAATTTATACCTGGGTATATATCTTCAGATTTATGACATAGTAAAAAGAAATTGGAAGGAATTCAAATATTTCCATTTGCACATGATATTTTTATCCCTGAGTGATTTCATTGTGAAAAACGAGCCATTTTTCACATTTTGAAAGCGAAGAAGAAATTTAGCAAGATTTTTTTTTTGTTTCTCGGAACCCATCCAATCAGATAGATCGTTCTTCAGGCAAAAACTTTTCCAAACACACGTAACTGGAGCCAGGTACCCCTGCTCCAGTAAGATTGACGCCGAATTTTCAATCATATGTACCGTTAGAAATTCCAACTTATTCCACATTAACTTAGTTATAGAGAATATATACCACAATTTCCGACGAAGAAAAAGAGACTAGAGTTCTATTCTTTTCTATTAGAATATTTTTTTAGTTTTCTAGCCTAATAAATAATTCAAGACTTATACCGAGTCCAATCTTATAACATACTTTTTTTAGACTTTATTTTATATTTCTTTACGATTCTCTTGACTTTAACTCTTAGATGTGAAAAATTCATGGCACATTTTTTTATTTTTGTTTGCTAAAATAAAATAATACTAAAATGCGATATAATATTATGTTTGGCTTCAGTGTCAAAGGAGAAAAAAACTTAATCTACAGACCAATTGCAGCTGAAAAAATCGGTAAACGTGGTTTGAAATTAAGAAACTGTTTCAAAAATTGATATTTTACTTACATTACTTATAAATTTTGTATGCACAAATTTAAAGTAACAAAATGAAGATACAGAAAGTTAATTAAATGACTGATATTTTAATAATCACAAAGAACACTCAATCTACAAAATCATCGCAGCTGGAAAAATT
Source organism: Latrodectus geometricus (assembly GCA_026290005.1). Lineage (NCBI taxonomy): Eukaryota > Metazoa > Arthropoda > Arachnida > Araneae > Theridiidae > Latrodectus > Latrodectus geometricus. The sequence goes on along the minus strand of JAPDSC010008827.1, from coordinate 150,439 downwards.
GGTAAATTTTTCTGAAGTTAAAAAATATTACTAAATTATTACTAAACTAATTCTCACCACCAGCAGTTTTTACAAATAAAGTAATAAAAATTAAACTTCACAATATTATTAATAAGATTAAATGAAATATTTTTTTAATATAAAGAGAAAGTACTTAGTTCAATAAATTTCTAGAACTTTTTAAAAAAGATATATTAATTTTTAAACATTATAATATGTAAGGAGTTTAAGAAATTGTTATAGATTACTAGCACTATGATATGATAAAAGTCTTATCTAATGAAATTGCTTAATGTATATAACATTAATGTAGCATTAGCACTTCATCTTCATAAAATATTTATCCGCAAATACTCAAGTATTGTGAATTAGTTATCATTGCATATATAAGAAAAAATCTGTTCATTAGTATGAACACTCAAAATAATCAAATTCTTAAGAAAAGGAAGCAAATGATGCAGCTTAAAAGGAGAATTCGATTGCTACACCAAAACTATACGTATGTTAAGAATTTTGTTGAAGAAAATCGATAAGAGAAAAAAATAAAATGGAAAAAATCGAAGAATTGTACATTTATAACATTTGGATGTAGCCAAGTTTTGAAAATTGTAGTTGATTGTTGCCATTAACATCGTTTTTATTACAGAATTTAAAAGTTTGCTTTCAAGGAAAAAAAATTGAAATGTACAATTTCTTAAAAATTGTACATTTAAAGTATTTTTATTTAAATTAAGCATTTTGTAAAAAACTATTAAATACGAAAGTTTATATATCTTTATATTGATGCCATGTTTCAGATTTCAATACCATATTACAAAGAATTATGATTTCCTTATTTTTACATCACGATTTTTGTAAACATAATCGATATCAAGCAAATTCACATGATCATACTCACATGATTTTTCATTAAAATATTATTTGTGATGTAAAGCAATTCATAATTTGTTAAATACTTTGCTTAGTTATGCACTTTTAGTAATGTGATAAAATTCTCTCTGCTTTTCTCTATGATATATGGACATATCATTATTAAAATATAATTCAATAGTATTAAAAATATGCGTAGTTATTTAAAATTATTAAAAATATAGATTTATTACAAATAAAAAATTTAAAATAAAAAATTCTATAAAATGTATGTAAACATATTATTTATAAATTAAATAAACTAAATAATATAAATATGTATGAGTGTGATTAGTATTCATTAAAAAATTTTCCATTTGGGAAAAATTGATATATAAATGATTTTCATTGTTTGTTTTTAGCAAAAACTAATTTTGAACAATGTTTCTCACAGGTGCATTATTTTTAATTTATTTTAACATGCTAACTACATTTCTTATCTCGTATGCTTTCATGTCATAATAAAGGAAAAAAAATTCAAGAATATTAAAGCAGTAAGAATGTATGAAAAATATTTCATAAAATTCCTTTTAAGTATGAAATATCAAAGAAAATTTAAGATTTAATATTCATAAATGTTGTGGATCAATTTTATATCAAGATGATGAATTTAAAGTGAAATTAGCATTAAGATAAAATGAGTATTATGGCCTCCTATAAAAATAAAGAAGGCAATTTGTTGTGAGAATGCTCTTTTCTGCTTTTAGAATACACCTTCCTTTATGAGAATGGCTCCGCTATAAAGTATGGCATGTCATCGCTCAGCAAAAGTAGACAAAAAGCAAGAAGAATCTAAAAACAAAAACGCTACCCAAATCCCCTCGTTAAAACTTAAGAATAACTGACAACGTTCTTCTGTCTTCATTGAGAAAGTGAGAATTCCCTGCGAGATTTTTTTCCCCATCTACAGGTGAAGGGTACGGAGGCCAAGGTAAGGTGAAAAGTTCCATGTATCACTCATGATTTTTTTTTTTCGACAAACTCATTTTGAAAACGTCGCCAGAATTCCTATACAAGTTTTACGTTTATCACTGCTTTTCAGCAGTCACTTCAGCACTTCACCGGACGGTTATATCTGGATGACGTTGAAGCAGACACCCAACTGAAAGCTAAGAGATAAGCCCTGTCATTTAGATAATTGTAGAGTGTATACGGAACAAAAGATTAGTTTTAAATTCTTGTGCAGTTTTAGTATTGAAATGACTGGTATTCAAGCCGACGAAATGTTTGATTATGAGATTGGTTTTTAAGAATAACCAAATCATTTTCAAAATTTTCTAACACCATTCAAATTTACTATCAATAAACTGTAATAATTAAATATTCATATGAAAATTATTATACTATTATGGAGTTAACATTCATTTTGAACTAAGCATATCATATATAAAAATTTATAAAATAAAAATATCTAATGTATTAATTAGCACGTAAATCTTTTATAGTAAATAATGTCGTTTAAAAGAAACGTGATTTTTTAAAACTTTAATGCACGTAATTATGTATGCAAATTTATTACAATAGGGTCTTAAAAAACGTAAGGTTAAAATGTTCGGTTCCTTTAAACTATTAAATTATTAAATTTAGTGCTTATAGTTTATAACCATATACTCTTTCTTTCATTCATAAATAACTTATAT
>JAPDSC010008827.1:117415-138806 GCA_026290005.1 Latrodectus geometricus | reverse complement strand
GAAACAAATATAAGAACAGATGACTCCATGTTTTTTATAATTATATATTAAAAAATTTCATCGGAAATATAAAATATAAAGAAAAATGTAAAGCACTGTATCCAGGAATAAAACTAATTAAAGAAAATAAGTTTAGCTTTCTCAGAACCAATTAATTATTTTAAGATGTTAGGGAAAATAATTCCGAGAAAAAATATAAGAGATGGTGAGAAAAGAAACATGAAGGACTTATTTGCTTCAGCATGTATCCTTATATTTATTTGTATTAAAGTATCAACTTATAAAACTTAACTTTTTCCACAAGCCCTGTCAATTTAGGAATTCAAATTTTGATATTAAATGATATAAAAAAAATGTAAGCATATATTCACCATACCCCAGATAAAATTTAAAAATTTATTCTTTAATATTAATGAATATTAATGTACATGATTTTTGACTTATTAAACTTTATAAACTATCATTCATTTTATTTAATAATTTTGCTTAAAGCATGTGGTACATTCATAATTACTCTAACAGGAAATATAGTTTCGATTCCATACAAATAATTAATGCATTCTATATTAATTATTAGAAATTTAGAGTTACTCTACAGCTGAGGCATGACTTATGAAGTACTTGAAAGTTTCATAAGTTATTTTAATTGCTATAATTTCTAAGTTTTAAAGGTGGCAAATGTATTTTACACTATTAGTTTTGAAATTTTTCTTTAAGTTTTTTAATAAGAAGTAATCAGAGATATTTTTATTAGGCCCTTAATGAGAAATAAATACATATGAAAAATTGGTATAAAACTAAAAAGCAGTAGTATGAAATAAAAATTTAATTTTAAGTCTTTTTCAAAATTATATTTTGTTTATCAAAGTCAAAACTAAATAAAATATAAGGAAAAAAATTATCATGCTTTTTGATTAACTTTCTGTTTCACACTTCAACTGAGAAAAAGGAAAAATTTATAATATAAATATACCTATTCTAATTATTTGAAAAACTAACGCCCAAAATTTATAGCCAATCAGCTTTATAATAAAAATTAAAGTAAAAAAGTATAAGCACAACGCCTTTCCTTTGTGAAAGCTGAATAGAAAGATAGGGGATAAAAATGCAGTCTTTGGGGTGGGTCACAGTAACAATAAATAGCTGAGAGCAAAACTGCTATTACACGGCCAATTATTTGTTGAAGGACCCAAATAAATAATGGGGACAAAGAATTTCCCCATTAGTCAAAAAGCGAAAGTAGATGGGGGAAAAATTGACCATTTTTTTTCCTTTTTCCATTTTGCTCTTTGAAGGTATAAAAATAACAAGGAGCAAAGAGATAAATCCGTTTTATACTGAAGTTTTATTTTGTTAAAACGGTTGATACATGACACCGTGTCACAAAGACGTAATATCCGATTTTTGATCATATGTTATCAGAAATTACAATATGTTAAGCATTATCATAAACAAATGACCTGTAGTATTTACGATAAAATAAAAAAAAAGTAATAGATCGCTTCCATTTATTCTCTGCTTCCAAATATGTTACAGATGTATAACTTTTTACTAGAAACAAGTATTTTGAAACAAGCTATTATCCTGACCTTCTATTTCCCATTTATAATTTCTTATTTTACGGGAATCAAAAAATATGTTGTGGTTTGTTTATGATGACACCTAATGCATAACGTAAAAATGCATTTTTCATAAATGATTTAGTTTCTAAATTTTTATATTTTTATTAAATTAAAGGAGTGCAGGTGAAATCATTATAATAATTTCGTCATAACCCTTTATCATAGGAGAAATTTATTAGTCTGACATTTTTGGTCGTTTTCTAGGGTATTTATAAAGTATTAGTCAAGGTTGTGTGTTATGTACCCAATTTATTATTTAACTTTTTAAAATTTTATTATTTATGATACGTTATTCATTTACGTTTTAACTAGATGTGCGTTTTAAGAATAAAAGTATATTTATAACATGATCTAAATATATCTTATCGCTTATCAGGTTTTAATTATAAAACTAATTCCTGATTCTTTTTATTTCCTTAATTATAAATTATCGCATGCTAAGAAAAAATAACTTACATTAAATATTTGTTAGTTGATAATAAATTTAATAATGAAATGTGTATTTGGTTTATTATAAAATTATGGCTTATAAAATAATCCATTAAAATAAGGATCATTATAACAAACAATGAACCTAAATATTTTGATATATTTTTTAAATTTAACTTTGATCATAATTAAATAAGTTTACGCATTTATTTATATGGATGATGCATATTTTTTATATCGTGATATTTATAAAAGTATTCATTTAATAAGCTTCTCTATTTCACAATATGTATATTCCATGAATATATTTCAAATATACATTATCATTTAAATATTTATATTAAAAGCAATAGTATTATGATATCAACAAGGACTCAAGGAAAATGAAATTTAAATATCGATAAAAATTATAAACTGCTGTTTTTTATCTTAGAAAATTAGAATGAAATGTATGACTTACAATAATTATGCAAATTATAAGTAATCATAAAGCTCTTTTTTCAAATTACATCGCAGAAGTCTGAAAAATATTATTTAATAAACTTTTAAGATACTTTTCGTTACATAATAATAAACCAACATGAACCTTTCTGTATAGTTTTAAATGGAAAAATAATGTGAAATACTTTCCAAAAAACAAGAAAACTGTTTTTAAATATAATTCCATAAAAAAATTACAGTTAACGTGTAAATAACTGTTAAAATTAAAAGAATGTTTATTTACACAAATTCTAATGCTTTTTTATGAGCTTATGAATTTATAACTTTGACGACCAGATGTCGCTTTGATCACTAGGAACAATTTCCAGACGAGAATTTACCCCCTGAATTGAAAGAGGCTTAAGTTATTTTTGATAATAATGCCTCCGAAACATTAGCATTAAAATCGCATTTTATTAGCTTTACTATGTTGAATAAGTTTTTTATTTGGCTTGGTACCACTTACTCGAAAAAAGATATTATTTTTTTATTTATAAGAAATCGTTGAAAACAAATTGCATTGTGTGATGAACTTTTTATCTATGGTAATAGATTCCACAAAAATGGCGGGTATTTGGCTTTAATGAGATGTCATTAAAAATATCGTCCTAACGACTGTTTCTGAACGATTTTATTTAACTAAAGTAGCTCTCTTTTAATCGGCGTAATTTACAGAGAAAAATTAAGCAAAACAGCTGGGCACTTAAAGTAAATGGCACTAAATTCAATTTTAAATCCCCTTAGTAGCTAATCGGAGACTTACGGGATATCTAGATGACTGGAACAGAGTCAGGAATCAAAGTTTTCATCCAAGATTAAGAAAGCAACATTCTTTGAGAAAGTAAAACTATTCCATCGTAAATTTAATTTAATCATTCCATTCCAAGAAATAAGCTTTACAGGGTAAATGAGCTTTTATATATTGCTTGAAATGTTAAAGTTTTATCGCATAATTTATGATGAATAGTAATTACCGAAGCACGAAAGTTTCTGATGAGTTGTGTAATTATTTATTCTTATGCATTTAGCTTCAAATAAAGAATTTATGAATTTCCACGAGTGTTGTAAGTCTTTTGTGAAAATAAAGGGGGCTTAAAATGTATAGCAAGCATTTTAAAATATTTATCGTACAAATTAAAATTTATTATTGGGTATAAGTAAGCTTTAAATTAAAATATTTTGTCATATTTTAAATCATTCTCATCTTGTTTAAAATTGTTATATTATTACATAATTTTTATTACTTAAAAAAATTAATGTTTATGATTTTTTTATTAACCAAGACAAAAAATATGTAACATTATCTTTGTTTAATAAACTATTTTAATTTATAAAAAATCATAAACACTATAAAATTGCTTTTGTTTTTAAACTGAAATGTATCATGAAATTTTAAAATGTTTCTTCTCAATGCTATGAAACGTAGGATTATAATAGTAAATATATAAAATAATCATCTCTAATAAGTCATCAAATAATCTTTTAAAGAGTTACAAAAAACTTTCACGCGAATAAAGCAAGTAATTATTTACGTATTTCAATTTCTTAATTATATTTTTCAAATATCTCTGGAAAAATTCACTAACTTTTTTTTATAAATTAATGCTATTTAAATACCATTAAATTTCATAAAACCATGACACTAAATGTGAAATCTTAATATAAAAATGACTAAACCTTTTAGTTAGTTAAGGGTAAAATTGTAGAACACTTTAACTAATAATTAAAACTGATATTTTTATTTGGCCATCTTTACATTTTCCCATTTGTAATATCATTTGCTATGTAATACCATTTTCTCATTTGCCATGGAAAATTACTTATGTAACAAAGAATTTTTCAATAATGTATTATCGTCAACTCCTAACATAGTTAAGAATGTTTGAAACAAGAATTTTAAAATTATCTAATTTTTCTTTATTACTTTCCATGAAAAAATATTTCAAACTCTTACTATCGATTGTACATAAGTGCAGTGTCAAAGAAATAAAAATAGTACTTCGAATTAATGATTCTTTTGATGTATAATATTTATAGCAAGATACAATTTCTCTAAAATTGAATTCTTTATTTACAAATGCTGTGAGGATAAAGCACAGAACTCAGCATTTGCAACATATTTATCCTAGACTGATTTTTTTTATTAAACAATCTATAAAATTATTATTCTTATATTGTAACTTTTTTAGAAGTTATTTTTGAAACAGTCTGATAACTAACATAAAAACTATTAAGAAATATTCATTTTTATTACAATTTATTCAAAAGAAACGTGTCTTTTTAATTTCTTATAAGAAAAAGTTAACCATGTTTCAAAACTCTTTTGTTCTAATCTTTGAATTCAAGTTATCATTCTTTATACTTTACACTAAAACTATTAAAAGTTACGTTTTTTTATTTAATTTAAAGCTTTATGATAATTTTTTACATTCAATATGCTTAATTCAACTGATAAATATGAATCAAATAAGAGATTCTAAACAAACTCAACCACGCACAAATAGGATTCAAGCCGTGACCGATATTGATGAGCAAAAGATTACTGACCATTTCACTATCGGTCCCATTTGAAAAATATCTAGTTAATATATTGGGAATTGTTTATGCAATTTGTTACTGGCCAAATTCGATGATAATATTACATAAGCATGCATATACATATATATATGTGGAGTTATTTAAAAAATTTCCTGAAAAGAGGAAATAAACTAGAAATAATACAAAAGCATCAATGCAATCAATTTGAAAAATTTTTGCTTTTCAAATTAAATTTATATGAAGTATTTCCTTCGTATGATAGTAATCAATCAAATAATTAAAATGTGATATAAAAGAGAGAGAAAATGAATGGTATACTTCGAATCTAGAAATATAACTCGCTTATAAGAATCGATACATATATTAAAAAACTCATAAACTCATACTTGTAATATATATATATATAATTTTTTCATTATCGATGAATAAATATTTATTATTTATTATCATTTAATATACGAATGATGTAAATAAAATACTTCAAGCATTAAGTTCTAAGAGAAATCCTTCAATTTATACTGAGCTGTCTAAATGCCATACTGACCCTGAAAACCGTTGAGTCCTTGAAGGATGGGACCAGCTAAGGTTTTCTTTTCGTATTCATTTCAACTCTTCATCCGCCCGCTCATCCATATACCCTCCATCCTGGAGGCAGACCGCGAAAGAGATATACTCGCATTGCAAAAGCTACCCTTTCTAGACACACGCTTTTTTCCATTCTTACCCAGTGGCTGTATCCGGTATTGGGAAGGAAAAGAGACAGAAGAAAGATAAGAAAAGGAGAGTGGAAAGCCCTGGATTTTGCGTCGCAAAAATCAGATTTAAAGGATTTTCGTACGAATATATTAAGGCGAAAGTCACCCTCTTCAAAACTGGAGAGAAAATCTGAACGTGGTCAATATGTCAAAAAAGGACTTTGAATTTTTGCTTTATTTATGTTTATATGCAGAATAGAAGTGATTTCCCTTCCCCCTGAGTATCCTGCATATGCTTTGTCTTTGGTGGTAATCCAAAAGAGTTTTAAAGTGAAGAACGAAGCCATGCTGCTTAGAATAAGAAGTTTGGATTTATGTCCGTTGGTTTGATCATAATGTCTTAAAATACATGAAGATATTTACTGTCTTATTGTTTTGAATACATGAAATATATTTTTGGACTGACAGGTGAATATATTCAGAGGAGAAAATATGTTGCTACACAGATAAAAATAAAGAGGGAAAATGGTTTGATGTGAATAAGTATATGTGGTTCTATGGGAAAGAGATAAGGTAGCAAGAAGATATCCTTGTCCAAAGAAAATCTTCTTAAATGAAAACAGTTTATCATTGAAATAGCTATTTATGACAGAATAACTTTCATATCAATGCGATATTTTAAAAATATTTTCATAACCTTATAATAAGTAACAAATATTAGAAATATTTTCTATCGCATATTTTGAACATAATTTCCTTATTAAAGTTAATATAGACTTTAATATTTTGAAATTTCACTAAAATCAATTATAGTAAAAAAATTATACTTATACAGAAAAGAAATTTAAGTGCTGTTTTTTCCATATATTACTACAATACGTTTAGATGTTAGTTAATAAAATTTTACTAATACTTAAGTAATCTTAATATAAAATATAACATAAATTTATTATATTTTTTTTCTGAAATATTGTACATTTATTACTTGTAACAACAATTGGAAAAACTTCACAAAAAAGGGTAAGAGCAATAGAAATATAAGTAAATGTACATTTTATGTACCGTTTTTTATTTGTATAAAATGTTAGATTTGTTTATGCAATGTATTAAATGATACATTTCAAAGTATTACTTATGTGATATATTCAAAATATTACTTATTATGCATTATATTATGTAAGCGTTGAAATATAATTTTTATTAGAATTTGTGCATAATTTTTTAAAATAAATTTATGAAACAAAAAATAATTTCTATATTCATTGAAAGTAATTGACATTTATTTGCCAGCTATTTTTTATATTTTATAATGATACTGAACTTCATAAAACCTAAAAAAATTTAAAGTGAGTATATGTGTTATTGGTGTTGGCATATTAGCTTTCTTTAATGCTATTCTATAGTAAGACTTATTTTATTTGATTTTTATGATTACTTTTCATTCAAACAAAAACCTATTCGATCCAGACTTAAATTTAAAGAATGTTTTGCTACGAACAACCACACTCGAGATAGGATTAGTATAATCAATCAGTGAACAGAATTTCAGGGTTTCAAATATTCCAGGTTAGTTTACCATATGTAAGGTATATTGTAATAGTGAATGTCATTGAACATAATAAATGCTGGCAATTGAGCATATGCAACTGCAATATATACAAATCAATTGTGATATTTTTTATGCATGTATTATAAAAATAACATCAATTTAGTTATTATAATATTAATAATCTGAATTGTTATCGTTATAAGGTAATTTTAATATAAAGTTTAAACTAATATTGTTCTTAATAAATTTTAATGCTCCTTCCAACAATTTCACTTAAGAAATTTTTTCAAGGACTTTTCAGTTATATTAGGATTCTTAAATATTGGGCATTTTAAAAATAAATAATTTTATTTTTCTCTTATTAATATATAATCACAATTAAGGGTTAAAATTACATTGGAACGGTATTGTAAGTTTTGAGACTATTATATATTGATTAGTGTAAAAAGCAACTAAAGAAGCAAATGCTCTTATCGTAAAAGAAATTTGCTCTTAGAAATTTCATGAAGCATTTAAAAATGATGAATTCTACTTACTTCACATTACTTATCAGAACTATGTTATGCATTATTGAAAAACCCAGCTAGCTTGCAATGTTCAGTGATTCCTTTCCCATGTTCAATTACGTGAAAGTCATAAATATTTAATTCAAGACTATAGTTGTTAGAGTGAATGATTTTTCGGGCAATTAAATGTACTGCCTGCTCAAACCTATTTCTTGGTTTCTAATTTAATTTTATGAGATTTCTTTGAAGCTTAATCATAAAAGATTTTAGAGCTTATATCCTAAGAAAAAAAGTTGATATTTACTTTTTCCTTGAAACAAATAAGCTATATTTAAACTTATTTTTAAATATTTAAAAAAAAAATAAAATAATTGAAAAATGTTGTAAGTTTAATAATTTTAGGCATGATTTTGGAAAATATGTTAAAAAAAGTATAATATTGTAAAAACGGAAATATATATTAGTAATGAAATAAAAAGAAACTAGAGAATACTTTGCCATTGCTAAGTCTAATAAATTAGGAGGCATTTTTTGCTATTTACATACAAATTATTTCTTAGTTATATCTCTTTGTAATAATAATATAGATAAAGAAGATATATTTTTCCAATTATAGATTTTTGTAATAGTGATATATTCCATCTGGAATTGACTTTACACTTTAAACTTTACAGGAAAGTAAAGTTTAAAGAAAATGAACCTTTTAAATACATTGAGATTCCTTCAATTTCATGCATAAGGAGCATAGTTTCTTAAAGTGGTAAATTTATTAAATTGTGCTATTTTTTTAAACACAAATTGTGTTATTTTTTAACATAGACTAGGATGGGACCAAGGCAAATTTATGCTGTGATTATAATTATTTAAAAAACGACACTCATAGTTGGTTAAAGAAAATTTTAATAATAAAAATTAATAAAGAATAACAGATTTTAATTGAGTTCTTATTATTTCGAAAGACAGCAAGTATAATCTCTTAATTTTTAAAATTTACCATAGAATTAAGAATGGGATCCAAAGTGTTGAGTTTATAAAATACTGGTCTCATTAAAATAATGCTTTTAATCCTATATTTGTATGCTCCTAAAATGTCTCAATTTTACATTTTAAGAATATCGAAATTTTATTTTAATGTTGATTTCTTGTCAGTTTCATTAATATAAGCCTACTCAATGCTAAATGTACACATAAGGCCAATTAAAGTTTCAATTACGTTATAATATTGAATATTTAGTCATCCACAATGATTTGACAAAATGCTTATCATTTAAATATTATTACATAGCTTGCATAAAAATCGTTTGATAAAAATATTTAATATATTTTATAAAATTCAAAGCATATAGAACAAATTTTCTTTATTTGCATTGTCAAATATTTTCTAAGAGGAATTCAGAAATAGATTATATTTTTAAGTCTTTGATATTTCTCACAAAATTCTTCTTGGAATTTGCCAACAATGTGAGTAACTTGAAGACATATATTTCAGATACTTACTATAACTGATTAATCATTTTTGAAAATAAATAGTAAAAGCAACTGTTCATTGGGATTATATATTAATAATATAATTCTTGACTTAAAAATTTTAGCAAGAGAAAGTTAACAAGTCATATTTGGAACAAAACAGAAAAGGAAAAGTATTTATATTTGAATATAGTAATATACCAATATTTCTTACCTTTATTGAATGTTTAATATTTATGATAATTAAAGAAAGTAATAAATTACTGACTTATATTGAAAAATATCACATAGTGAGTGTTAACAATTTTACAAAATTAAAAAGACATAATAAATACTTAAATTGATAAAAATTATAAGATAATATTCAAATGACCTGCATAGCTGCTTTAATATTCTAAACATATGCCATATACTTATATAAAACGCTTTGGTATCTATTTCCATTCATTCGAACTAATTATATTAATTTAGATACAACAATGAATAAAACATCAGAAATCTATTTTAAGAATTTTTGCATTTTCTTCAATAAATTAAAATAAAAGTGAGAAAAATATTCTTTTGAAAGAGACTTGTGTTACTTAAATGAACAAGCTTCTAAACTAATAAATTAAATTACACATTCATTACGTATTCTTCATTTCATTACTAATGCTTTAAGAGATTAGTATAAAGAAAAACCCAATGAATACAGACTTTTACAAATTAAAGCCTCGCAAGTTATTTTATATTTCATACAGACAATAATTTAATTGGTGGAATGAATGGAACTATCTTTAGCAATCGTATCAATTTTATTAATTTATGTCCGAAATAAAATACTTATTTTTTACCCATCTCCATCAGCGGGTGGATTATCCTTTATCATATTAGCATTTAAAACAACTTCAATATGTATATTTTGGTATTAATTTCATTTCTTTATGGACCATAAAACTTTAAGAATTTTTATATACAATTTCACATTTTATTATTATCAGCAGAAGTGCTCCAACTACAAATGTTGTACACTTGTTTTGATTAATAATTTTTGTTCTTCATAACTTATGGTTGTTAATGGAGAATAAATTTAAGATTTACACATGTGAATTTCTGTGAAAAACACAAATTATATCGATGAATAAAACACCCACAAAATATTAAATAAAGACTTTTATGCTTAAAAAGTTAAAGGAATTATATTAATTGCATAAGAATATCATTTATATTGTAATAAAAGATATAATTAAAAGAAAATTTTACCTTTAAAGCATTTAATTTTTTAATATAAACCAGATTTTATTAATAGAAATCCATTTTTGAATACTCATCGAATTTTTGATTGCAAATTGAATGATAAAATCATGTCATGGGTTTCCATCCTAAATTCCATAGTATGATTTTCAAAATTTTTATCACTTTATAAATTATTACAAAATTATATTAGAATTTATAGAGAAGTATTTTAAATTTTTATTCGATTTAAAACACAATTAATTATTCAATTTTCCATTTTATTTCTAAACTTCATTCATGGTTTTTTGTTACACAAATTGTATATGTATTTATAAAGTAATTTTTACAAAAATCTTTTTTTATCTAACTAAACTTCCTTAATGAAAATTTTTTAAGACAGTTTATTCAAAGAAACCAGTTCTTAAAAAACAACTTTACATTCCATGCACAGTTACACAAAAATCAATTAAAACTAATAATTTTGTATACAGTAAAATATATATTTTAAAATCTGAGTACTGATAACTTTTTATTTTTCGTATTTCTTTACAAATTTCTCTCATTCAGCTTTTTTTTATTTTGAAGTTTAGCTCTCTACTATTGGACAAATATATAATGATCTAATAATCAAGAAATGTTGGTAGGTTAATGCTCTGTGTATTTTAGAACATTTGTTTGAAATGTAGATTGTCTCAAAAATGGGCCACCAAAAACTCTTTAAGCATGATTTGAAGAATAAATGAAAAAAGAGCTAAAAAATTATCTTTTGAGATTCGATACTTTTAATTTCTTTTCCAAACAATTTGAATGAAAACATTATTTAGTATTCCTTACGTTAATATTAAAATCTAAAATTTGCAAAACAATAAAATCTATAATGTTTTATAAGTTAATACACATTGGAAATTTTTAACACAGTTAAAACTGAGACAATTTTTAATCCGAACGAATAAATTCAATCAATGTAGTTTTATTAATCTTTTTACAATCATTTTATATACATGAGGATTCATTTAATTATGCTTCATGGTTTAAAATGTTTTCGAAACAACTACACAAGTATCATTCCTCATATCAAGAGTGATACAAGCAAATAGTGATTTTAAAATCATAATGTTGGTCGTTTATCAATTAAAAGTCATTGACCATCAAACCAACTTATTTTTCATTCTTTGGAGGGATTTTGGATTAATGCCATTTCGTAAATATGCAAAAATTCCTAAAATCAGAATAAAATTTGGAGTCACAGTCATCAATTTTATTTTGAATCACCAATGCTGATGATTGCCACCAACATGGAAATATTTTAGTTTAATGAAACAGGTATTCAAATGGAAGGAGTTATAGTCAATTTTTGGGCCAAGAAAAAAATGTCCCAGAAAACTTCAGGTGTTACTGCAATTTTTAATGAAATAGAAATACACATTGTAATCTTCGGAAAATCAGTGTGGAGTAATCTTATTTCCACAGATGAGTAAAAAACTTAAATAATTCTCACAATGTTATCGCGTACTGAATGTTCAGTGAACGAAAGATGACCTTTCATTAAATTATCCAATGGAATCACGTGTCTCTGGACGATGGTCTTCCGTCTTAAATATCCCCTGTGCCAGTAATTTTCTCTAATGTGGTCGCGGCTCAGACGTTTATCGTCCTACACTCTTCGGTTTTATTATGTCGCTTGGAATGAAATCCACCCGCTGATGATGAGTCTGGGTAAAGAAAGAAAAGAAAGTATCCCATTTCAGATATAAATTGGTAAAATTGATGCGATTGCTATAAGAGAGGTCCATTCACTCCACCAATTGGATCATTGTCTGGAGTATGAAATATGAAATGTTTTGTGAACCTTTTACTCGTATAAGTTTGTGTCTATTGTGTTTTTTCTATATTCGAATAGTTTTAAGCGAAGCCCAACTGTAGAATTTACATTAATGTGCAATTTAATTTATTAACTTGTATCATTTAACAATTTAATTTTAAATACTTAAATAGTAATAAATGATTATCAAACTGTAAATATTGTACAGTTTAAATAAATTCTAAATTTTTAGGTACATTGTAATATTATGGTATTTGTTTGAACATAGTAATCGGAACTACTCTGATATACCCAAATAGTAAATTTGGCGACTTTTTTTCTCGCTAACCAAAATGCCTGATTTTGGAGCCTTTTTTTCTCGCCAAGATGAATTCTCGCGAAATACAATCAATTAATACAATAAAAAAACTTTAAAAAAACTCCAAAAAATGGTACAAAATACAAGAAAATACTAAATTTGGCAACAACAAAAACCTGAAAGCTGAAAAAACCTAAATTAGAAATACCAAAATAAGAAACAGCAACCCTAAAAAGTCCGTATGGAGTGCCAGATTTGGCGCATAATTTTTGAGGGGTATATCAAAGTTGTTCCTAGTAATCATCTAAATTACCTTTATCAATTTTTAGCAGGATTCGAAAGATACAAGCAAATTCGTATGGTATCTTTATTTATATTCTAAGTATTATAGATACGTATTATTTATTTTAATCATATTTTGTAATAGAAATGAGCCAATAAATATATTATCCAAGACAAAAAAATGCACATTTTTATTATGATTATAAAGAATAAATATAAGAAACCTAATTTTGTTTGTTACACTTCTGTTTTGAAACTTCTATCAAAAAGGCTTTTGTCATCTGTATATATATATCAAGCATTTTCCGGGAGACAATTCTTTGGAGAGGTATTGGAAAAAAAGTCGAATTTTTTTCACACAAAGTATAACTGACATATGAACTTTTGCCAAAAATACGATAAAATGAATCAGGATGAAGAGTTTCCAAAAACGTAAAAAATAGAAAAAATACAGAAGACATATTTTGAGATAACGTTCTTGGCTTTTCATTAAAAAAAACCAAGCTTTTATAATAGCTTTTTATTGACCAGAAAAATCAATACTTATGAGGGATTTATTGTTTTATGCTCGAAAATTCTTATAAATGACAAAAATTTGCAAAAAAGTATTTAATATTCTGTTTTTTAAAGAAGGAATTTTTTTTTATTTCATCATGATTGATTAATTTTTGGTTTTTTGTAATTCTTTTGTGAAAAGTGATAACATTATATATTTTTCTTTCTACACATTTTCAACAGATAATATTAATTTATACAAAATTTAATATCATTTCAACTGTAAAATGTATATAAATCTATCTAAGTTTTTCACATGAAGAGAAAATTTCATAAGATAGTCAAAATAATTCATGAAAGTTTGAGAATTAGTGGGAATAGCAACCCATTTATTTCTTAATTATATTAACGTAATATTTACATATTGTTTTTATTTTTGAAACTAATTATTACGATTTTATTTTTTATATTTTCCAAGAATATTATTATTTATTTAATATAATATAATCTAGTTGGTACTTAAAATAAATTGTTTTAAAATTGATAAAATAATTTACTTTGAGATTAGAAAATGATAAAGTATGTAAAATAAAGTATTCAGAAGTAAATTCCATTTTATGTGACAAATGTCCCAATATAAGTTTTCTAATTGATAAGATAATTATTGGCCTTTGAAATTGCTACAACAAGAAGAAATGCAAATGATAATATTAATATTCATTAACAAAATAACATATTATGCTGGAAATAACAAATGATTAAAGTTATAAGAAATTTGGATCCATAAAATCTGAGAAATTAATACCCTGAACAACTTCTGGTGAAAATAATAGTACTTTTATGACGTTTTGTATCAAGCATATTATAGGGCATATTTAGGTAGAACGGCTTTGCAATTGGCATAAGTTTGGAATGTTATGCCAATCGAAGACAACTAATGACCAGGTGGTTTCTAATAATTGGATACCTGAAAAACACGCAGACCAGAATATCCGTTAAAATTTTTCTGTATCAAAGAATTTCCATACAATATTCGGTATCATAAAATCTTGCTTTATCCATTAGTAACAGATATTTCTTAGGGTTTGAATAAAGAGTAGACCAACCGATTTAAGCCAATAGAAATATAACGACTGTTGTAAATAGAAGTAGGTGAGACTTATAATAAATGAAATATTATGCCACGATTCCAGCTGATAAATTAGCACGATAATTCGAATGCACGATTGCACGTGCATTCCCTTTGATGCAGCCAAGCATCTATTTGATTATGATGATGCTGTAAACTGAGCCAGGATTCTTGTACATAGACGGCGTCACATTATTTCTGCACCCAGAGAATTCGTTAATTACACACTGACACTGCTTCTACCTATAATGCAATGTCAAAAATAATACAACCTATGAACATCATTTTGACTATTTATGCTGTCACAGATGCCATCGAACTCTTCATAGAGACATTTGCATTAAAAAACTGCTTTATTTCTTGAATCAGAGCTCGTGACGTTTTTATGTAATCCATTAAGACAACGCGGGTAACATGTTTGATTTCTCAGCTCCTAATGGTATCTAGAAACTGTGATTCAAAAACACTTCCCAAATGATGTCTTGAATCAATAGATTTCATAATCTGATAAGTCATGAGATCTCAACCGATGGCAGCAACAATATAGTCACACAATCGATAGCAATTCTGATGTTTCAATACATCTAATACATCACGGTGTTATCACAACAACGTTTCTGTGAGCAAATACATTTAAATTAAAATTGTGCTTAAAGAACAAGGTGCACAACTTCCTAATTTAAATGCATTGTATGTGTTATAACATCGCCTTTGAAAAGCTAATTATTTGCCTATCATAGCACCTTCTTGTCTTACAAACTTCACGTGTTTAGCATATCGTCTTCTTAAAGTAACAATTTTATCAATTTGATGGCAAATAATGATATTTATACTTTTCTAATGGCTAAAATGTAAAAAATAATAATTAAAATCTGAGGTCTACATTTTAAAGTATTTTATTGAAAATAAACTGATATTTTCGTAACTTTTAATGTGATTTAGAAATGCATATTGAAATTTAAACAGGAAGTGAATCATTTTCATTGTGCATAATAAAGAAGATTTATGTTTAGTTACATCTATCTTCGACGAAATTTAACATTAACTAAGTTTCATTTTTCATAAACATAAATAGGCAAAGCTTGAAATTTTTTATTTCATATGTTTAAAACTATGCAGGATCTGAAAAATATTGTAAATTATTTGTTTTGTTATTTACTCAGAAGCTGTCTTTTGATATGGATAAGCTTAATAAAATTGTATAAAGTTACAATTACAACTATTCCGTTTACGAATATTCACTTTTTTCAATATTTATTGGAGTATTTTCTTTTCCTAATATTTATTGGAGTATTTTCTTTCAAATCCTTTTTCTCTCCATCTAAATTTAAAAATTAATTTAAATTTCATCTTAAGAATCTTACTTACTGCTTTTTAATATTTCTGTGTCATAAGACTAATTATACCCTATCCATCATTAATAAATATAACATCCATTATTAATAAGGCATCCAATTTCAGCTATTTAGGTGAAATTGGATGCCTTATTAATGGGCAATTTATATTTCTATGATAGATTAAAGCAGATAGTATAGAATACTTATGAATATGCACATAAAAAGAGGTAGGAATATTTAGGTCTTAGCAATTTTGAAAAATTTGGTTTCTTTTCATGAGATATAGATAAATGATTAATATTTATCAACATACAAAATATTCAACATTGCTTGTTAACCAGTATTTATTTTAATTACATTACTTCGGATGATAAGTTTTCGACAGATTTAAGACCAAATAAATTTTTGCAAACAATTCCCTTTAAAGTCATTTGACTTAGTTGAACTGAATATATTATTATTTAAAATTTTAAAGTTTTTATAGGTTAGTTGAAAATCGTATTCTGAATTTAAGTTTGATAGTTTATCTTGTAAGAAAATACTATTTAATTCAATGAGATGAAAATAAATTATATTAATTTTTCTATGACGAGATCTGTTTCAACAATTAAATTATTAATTATCTCTTAATATTTTAGGTAATGTTATCTTAAATACTGAATATAAATCCGAGTAAAGTAATCCAGTACATAAAACTCTCCCATGTTGGATTTAATTTAAATTTATATCAAAGTGAGTAAAATAAATCAATGAAGAGATATGATGCATAAAAAGTAATGCAATTAATTTTTCATATTTAATTACCTTACATTTAATTTTTAAAGTAGAAATTAAATTATTATTGCAATTAAGAACACTTTTACAGTGAAAAGATATGTTTGGTATAATTTATCATTCAATTATTCCTAATTAAAATCAGTGTTTTCTGGACATGACAGAAACCACCTGGAAATGTGGTATGGGGTGATGGGAAATATACCCTTTGTAGTATTATTCCCTCACAGAAGATAACCAACCACACGATAAAACAGACAAGAATCTTCAAAGGCCTAAGTAGATACAGAACTATTTTACGACTCATTCAGTTGCGACTGCTTTACGAGCGAATCAAAGCGACTTTCCAGGATATTTTATGGCTTTCCAGGGCTTAGAGAAAGGGCTGGTGTCCTGGGCAGTGCTTGAGCAGAATTAGAGATACCAGGAAGTATAACCCAATGACCGTGTCATCTTTTGAAAAGCCAAGCGTATGACTTGCTTTAAGTGAATAATAAATTTTTATGAGAAGAGTCACGCGATGTGAGTTAGTTTCTACTGGAGATAAAACTGATTCAAAGCAGAATCCCTGTCCCAGCTTTCGTGTGAGATTACCTTAACTAGAAAATACTTTCAACTTAAAGTTGCTAATTTAATGAAACTCAGCACTAAGGCAGCTCACAAATGCGGATAATTTTGGAAAAAGAGGTGTTATTAAACACGGAGGATTTTTCTTATGACACTTTACTCCTAGAAGATTTAAAATATTTGGAATTCTAAGATAAAAGGAAATATTATTTTTTCAGATTCTTGAAATATTAAATTGATAGAGATATTCCATAAGTTTCTGATACTAAATATAAGATACTTTAATAAAGTTAAAAATTATTTACAGAGTAACTTTTTAAAATCAAACATCCTTGTGCAGTTATATTACAATTTTTTTTAACATATAATATCTTAAGAATGTAATTATTATATATTCAACTTGTTTGTTCATGGTATTTTGAAGAAAGGATACTTTTTTCTTAAACATAGCAGTTTGTAATAGATAAAATTTAATTTTATAAATGTTTTGGATGATTTTGGAATTGTTTTCATAAAAAAAATGACCTGTATATAAAATTTCTCGATGTAGTATTTTAATTGCATTTATTTATAATATATAACAGGCTTTTTCTTTGTTTATATCATACAATAATTATTCACACACACAAGTTCAAGGTTTCAATTTATATTATGGTTTCTATTTATATTATTAAATAATAAATATATTACAAGCTTACTTTATAGCAATTTTTGTAGTTAATTTCATAAAATTAATTTCAAAAATTGAAGAAACTGCAACATATTTGATCTGATTAAAATTTGAAAAAGACAATCTTAACAGGTTTGGATAAAACTACTTTAAAGGTAGTGAAAAATTTTCACTTAACGAATATAATAGAAATTATTTATTTGCCGCAACGTGCAGTTTGCTTTTTATATAATTTTATGAAAAAAAAATAATAACCGGAATTATAAGGTTGTTAGCAACATTTCTTCATCGTAAGATGTTTCTGCAAGAGATGATTTTCATCAGCTTTTTAATCAATATATCTGAAAATTCTCAAATTAAAACCTGATTTTAAGAAGCTAAAATCAAATTAACGAAGAAAACTTGCATGTGCAAGGAACATTAACGAAAAATTTGAATATGGTAATATTATTAATACTTAAAAAAAGAGATACGTAATGTAAAACAATTCTATTTTTCCAATGTTAACATAGACATTTAAGCCTGTGAAGGTTTTATGACAGTGCATGTGCAATATTTCCCATTTTTCACCGCAGAAGTATAGCAAAAAAAGAAGAATCTCAAGAAGAAGGAGTTCTTGGAAAATCAAATAAAATCTGATGCGAGTATACGGTTACTATAGATAAAAAAATAGATGTTGATAAAAACCAGGGAGGAAAATTGAATCGTTCCCGTTTTAGTGACTCAAAAACATCTCTAAAATAAGTGTTAGAGAGCCAAACCAGTAAACGGTAGGGTATAAATCTTGCAACCGCGAAGAACGAGAGGAAACGGAACATAAAGGAGAGAAGACATAAAGCTATATTGCTGAGGTTTGGTCTGAAGCCAAACCGAATCGAGAGCATTTCGTATCTGACTTCTTGAAACGAGAGCAACAATCGGCTGATGTAATTTTCCGCAGCTGTAGAAGAGGACCCCGGGAGGGGGTGGAGCAACAATTTGCCCTAGAAAAGTAATTTTTTTTCCTTCACTGGTGCTCGAATCACTGCGGGCAAGACACCCATAGAAGTACAATGCCAGAGGAAGTGGAAAAATTTATCGTTTTCTTAGCATTGCGCCATTTGGTTCGGCCGTTAGACCCACCCCTTCTTGATGGAAAGGGACGGAGGAGAAAAGTCTTTTGCTCTGTTATGTTGCCCATAATATTGCAAAGGACAGCCAAGGAACAGCTTGCTTGTTCCATAGATCTCTTCCTCTTCTATGAGTTTCCATAGCGGAAGAAAGCCGTCATTGATTCTAAAGCTGTTGGCTGCTTCAAAAACTCGACCGCAAAATACTCAGCAATTTTAAGTGCAAGTGCCGTAAAACATCGCTTCTCGAAAGCTTTGGTCATAACATCATCTGTTATGTTGTCCTTGTATTCTTTATTTAGCAGCTTCTTCCACTTCATCATTTTTATCTCGTGTGTAGAAGAAAAAAATTCCAATAATGTTTAAAATCATCAATATTTATTTTTTCGCAATGATTAAATTAATTTGGATGAAATTTGCTGGAATTTTCCTTTATTATTTATAAGCATAAATAATAACTACTGATCTTTAATAAATGTATTCATTTTTCCTAGAGCAATAGGAAATATAGAAATAAAGTTAAAATTATAAGCGATCTAAATCACGAAACTTAATTATTCAAAACTTAAAATAACAAAATTATACAAAAAAATTCTTTCAAGATGTTGATCCATAATTGTTTTAGATGATTTGATATGTATGATTTTTCGTTGAATTAATGAAGTTTGCAAGTAACAGTTTGGAAATTTTGTTACATTTTTCCGTGATTACTATTTACAATTTGTGCAAAGCTGACAATTATCTGATTGTAACTGTCAACCTGAATGAGCCTTCTACTTTTAAATGAAATACAAGTCTAGAATAGGAATTATAGTTAGCTAAGAACTTTTCTTTTCTAAAAACTACTTTTTAGTTGATTTTAACACAAGACATCATACAATATCTGGTGGGGTTTTCAGTTTTATTATCTTGAATTTCAATTAAAAGGTATAAAATATTGTTAAAGCATTGATTAATAATAACTGAGTCTATTTTTTCACGAACCTGAGGTAGTTTACATTTTCTATGGTATGCAAAATTTCTTCACAACAATTTCCTTCAATATATTTTCATGTTTTAATTATTTTAGTTTTCTATTAATTTCCTAAAAGAAAAATTTGAATTTGATTTTCAAACGAGTCAGACTCTTTTTGTCAGATAATCATTTTACAATTCAAAAATTTCTTTTAACTTACAATTGTGAAAATAATTCTATTACTTCAAACTAATAATTTACTCTTACCACCGAATTTCTCATATTTTCCATAATAATTAATTTTTTCTTTAAGCTTAATGAACAGCGCTTTTGTGCTAAATGATCTTGCTTATTTCTTTTTTACAGTTTTCTGGAACTTTTATAAAACACGATAATTTTCAAACTTCTGACTCAGATAGTCTTCTTCCAATGAGACATTGCGAATTCCCTTATGAATTCAAACAAATTAAATTTGAAATATCTTTTATAATATTAATATTTATACTTTTTTTAATGCAAAATCATAAACCTAATATAATTTTTAAAAGAAAAATTAAATGGCTTTGAAATGATTTTGAATAAAATAGGCTAGAGCTCCTATATATTTTTATGCAACACCAAGATTTCAAAAATTGTTTGTTGTATGAAACTAATTTAATATTCTTTCATTTAATGATTTTGAAAATGTAACTTATTTCAATTGTTTTATTCTTTTTAGATTATTCGTTCCATGTAGTGTGTTATTATATTGAATGCATATTTGTTTGATCTTGTCAAAAATTGAAGCATATTACATACATATATATATATGTTAAATAATTGCTTCCAATTTAAAAAAATTACTGTATGATAAAATTTTTAATAAGATAAAATGTTGAATAATTAATTATGCCATCTAAACTAATATTTGAATAAAAGTATTGGAAAATATAATAGTTTTTCTTTTAATTTGATAATGTAGTGTCAGTTTTTGTTATCACTAAATAAAATATGTGTTTTATAATAAATTATTTTGTTATTATTTTTCAAATTTTAAAGAATAATAATATAGTTTTATAAATTCATAAAGTGTCATTTTATGCATTAATTTACGTTTATTAATTTGGACAATTTAAGATGAAACATTAATATAAATTATTGATATAACTGCAAATGTTTTTATATCATAGGGTTTTATAGTTAGCATTATATAAGTATAGCAATACTTATAAATGTAACTTCCGTAATTATTCAAATTAAATAATTAGCTTCAAACCAGCTATAATTTATTCAAAATGAAATGGTAATCAATTGATGATAAATGTAATAATAATATAAATGATTGCTTTTTGATTAACCAAATTTCTTGTGATTCACGCACACACTCACGCACACACGCACACAAGCACGCACACAAGCACGCACGCACACACACACACACACACACACACACACACACACACACACACACAC
>JAPDSC010008827.1:91526-107784 GCA_026290005.1 Latrodectus geometricus | reverse complement strand
AGAGAGAGAGAGAGAGAGAGAGAGAGAGAAAGAGAGAGAGAGAGAAAACTATACAATTTGATACAAATAAGACAAAATCAAGAAAAAAAACAATATAATACAAATATAAAAAAATGGCATAGAAACCACGTCTACATCAGGAGGGAGATGGACAACTATGCAAATAGAACACCCTTTTCTGACAAGCCCGAAGGACAAAAGTCTAAAAATATTCGTGCTATACCCGCGAAGAATGTATCTATTAAGGGAAATACAACTCTATCAAAATGGAAGTAAATAGAATCAAATCAATACATTGAAAAATAAGCAAAGTAATACAATGATATATATTGCTTTGCTTATTTTTCAAACACAGAAGAATATGGTTGCCAAAAATAAGAAAGTTATGAGTTAAATTAAGAAGCTAAAGTGGTTTACAATTTTTAATGTAGATTAAAAGTTAATGTGTGATTAAAGTGAAAGGTGTTTTCAGGTTTCTTGTAAGAACTTCAATGCAAGTGGTCCTTCTGTAGTTATAAAAACTAAGCATTACTTCAGTCTTAAAAGCAATCCCTTACTTCTTTCATATTTTAAAGTAAAATCAACAGGAAAATCATTAAATGTAAGTTGATCAATAAATGTTTGTTTTTTGATAAATTTTAGATTATTGCAAGTATTGTATATTCGTTTTAATTCACTAAATGATACCTTTCTGAAATTCTTTAAAGAAATGTTGTAATATCAATATATTAGATTATTAACTTTAAAATTAAATTGACTGCTTTTATCAAAAATATCTATATAAGTAATTGAATTTTCAATGTTTATAAATAAATCTAAAAATTCACTGTTATGATTGAAGTAATGCGTAATTTCTATAACCATAGGAGGGCCATCCGATCATTGAAGTTCTTACAAGAATAACGAGAACACTTACTTTCACTTTAATCGTACTTTAACTTTTAATCTACATTAAAATTATGTGTTAAATTAAGTCATAAAGTAGTTTATAACTTTTCTCATTACTTTTGGCAGCCATATTCTTCTTAAATGATATATATTTTTCACTGTATTGCCTTGCTTATTTTTAAATTTATTGCTTTGATTATATTTACTTCAATTTTGATATAGTTGTACTTCCGTTGATATAAACACTCATCGGAGAAATAGCACGAATATTTTTAGACTTATGTCCTTCGTGCTAGTCAGAAAAGAGTGTTCTATTTGCATAGTCGACCATCTCCCTCCTGATGAAGACGTGCTTTCGATTTGTATTATATAGCTTTTTCTTGATTTTTTCATATTTGTATTGAAGTGTATAGTTTTTTCTTATTATTGTCTTTTATTTTTATTGCTCTTCAAATTACATTTTATTTTATTTATATTGGCATGTCTCTCATTAGCTGCTTTTGCGCTGGTTTGATTGCCTTTAATATTTGTTAGTTAATATTATATTTCATTGTTTCCAATTATTTTCTATTTGCTTTATATTGTAATCACTACATTATATTATATACATATATTTAATTTCCACGAAATATATTGATATTTAATTGAATATACTTAGTTTTTAAAATTCATTATTTAATTTCGAAATTTTTAATATAAAAATACAGATTTATTTGATTAATATTTCCATAATTTACAGGAGAGTTTTGTTTTAATAAAATATGGATAGATATTTTATGGGAATAATTACAGCAATATTCTCATGATTGTATTTGATATTTAGTAACACAAAGTTAGTAACAATGATATAGCATTGATTATTATGAAAAATCATGTCCTATAAATAGCTATTAAAATAATTTTTTATTTCCATTAATGCATTGTATCAAAATAGAAACAAACTGAGACATTGCAAAAGATATAAATCAATTTATAATAGTAATTTTTACAATTCTTTTTATTAGATTGGGGAAAAAGTTATCCATTATTTTTTCGATAGACGTCTGTAGTGATCGATATCTTGTGAGGTATCTATCAAACAATTTCAGATTAATGCTCGTTGGAAAGGTGACATTTGACACTAAAATATCCTCTTGCGGTTTTTTGTTTTGATTAATTCAGTTACGAGTACAAGGTTTTAAAAATGGAAGATAACAAACAGAAAATTCGATACATTTTCGTTTTTCTCTTGTAACGGCGAAAAAGATAGCCGGGTGGCTAAAATTGTGAAAGGTGTTTATCGTCCTATATAAGACTGTAACAACCAGCTACGTACAATTTTTGTTTCGTCGATTCCGTTCGGGTATTTTTGATGTTAGAGATGCACCTCGTATGAGGATACAGCATCGTCCAAAATATCTATAAAATATCAAAAATGATCGAAGTTAACCGCATGTCAGTAGTCGTAACGCGCAAGACCTAAAAATCTATATGAAAGCTGTTTTAAACCTTTTTACAAATTGAATCCAAAAGAAGTTACATAAAGTTCACGTAAAAATAATGGATTTCTTTTTCTCCAACCTAATATTATTTAAAATTGACATAAGCTTATTGAACTTTAATATTGATTTCCATTTGAGGGGAAGTACATGTTTAATATACTCTATTTTCAAATTGCTGCATTTCAAATTTAATAGGGTATTATCCTCTCTCATATTTGTTCCCAAATATAAATTGGTTTCCAAATTCATATTAGCTAAGGCTTTTATTGTTCATGACTTTCTAAGCTTTGATCTTTAACGCATTTTCCATATAATCCCAAGAAGAAAAAGACAAACACTGGCTAACCACAAGGCGGAGCATGAGCGTAAAGAACAGATACATTAAGAAAAGATAAAAAAAAGGAAGAAAATGAGAAGAGAGGAGGCGGTGGACCAGGGGGGAGGGCTCCGGGGAAATTAATAGCTCCGTGTCATATAAGATAGACCCTATCTCCAGCTAAAGAGGAGGCTTCGAGTCGACGTAGCCATATTTTTGTTCTGTAGATCCCTTTGTTTGACTTGCCCGCTGGAAGATGGATTTTCAGATGTCAGAAAAGCAGCGTTCGGTCATATTTCATATTTAAATATTAGAACGAAAAATGATTTCCTCTTTAGTTTTCACCTTTACTTTCCTTAGGTTTTTGAAGAGCATACTAGTTTTGTCAAAGACAGGGTATTTATAAGGTATATATACTTATGTCTTGAAACAGCGGTAAACGAAATATGTTAAAATGAAAAATCGAACAGTGACATTCGAGAACATTCTTCCGGGTTTAAGGAAATGCATTAGCTTTATTCAATTGACAGATATTTATGTCAGTGAAATTTTCTTTGACATTTTGTCGCATTAATGTTCCCTATATTTGAACAAACGTTTTATTTTTAATAGATGTCATGTTAAATTTTTTTTAATAAATAAAAATATGTAACAAAATATTCTAAATTTTAAAATTGTATTATATTTGTTTCTATTTTATTTTAGTATACATATTTAAACATATTGATTTAATAATTTAATACGATTCTTATTTTTTACTGATCTTTTTACGATTATATTGTATAAAAATATTGAATAAAAAATATAAATAAAAGTATAGTAATATTTTTTATCAACTAAAAATTAAAGGATGCTTAGAATAGTATTATTATTTGTATATTAAGTAAAATTTTTTTAATGATAAAGATTATTTTTCTTTACTATATAAAGGATGAATAATATGTCTTTTATGGTAATTCAACCATTTTATACAAAACTCATTTAACACATGTTGAAATTTCTATTTATAAGATGTTTAGAATTATTAAGATACAATTCTTATTTTTATTGAAATTGTTTCTTAAGTAAATATAATCTTAAGAATCATGAAACTTTAAAAATGTAATTGAAAACTTTAAGAAATTGCATCTAACAAACTGATGTAATCCATAAAGTGTGAAATTCTGTTTGATAATTTCAAATTTTGTATCTACTTTTCCCTTTCAATTAGTAACAAAATGTCTTCATTGCCACTACAATGAACTATTTATTGATTTATAAATCAAAATAAAAAACATTAAAATGAAATTTTTAATGAAAAAATTATTTTAAGAAGCATTACTAGCAAGCTGTTAAGCGATGATTCTGTATAAAAACTTAAAAAAATCCTTACTTTTATCACACAGCGTTATTCTTATACAAAGTTTCACATACCTAAAAAATAAAATATATAAATGAAAAGAAGTATTTTAAAATCAAAGTATTTTATACACAAATTATTTACATTAATTGACATATGTTAACTTAAATAATAAAATTAAGATAAATTTTTAATAATTTTTAAAAATCATTATAATAGAAAGAAAACTTGTACTAGTAGGAAAACCGATTTTATCCGATTGTTACATATGTTAATTCAAAAAAAAAGAAGTATGAAATTCAGGAAAAATTACAAACATATACAATATACATACATACTAAATATAATATTAATCGTTTACTAATTATTTCTCGTAATTTTATTATCCTAAATAAAAGCTAAGATCTTAATTGCTAACATTCTTTCGACAAAATAAATTCAAACATAAATTCTTATACAAATTATTTGAAAATCCTTTGAAATAAGTAATTTTTTACAACAAAATTGTAATAAAAATTATTTTATGTTTGCTGAGAAGAAGATTTTCTCGGATGCTCTTAATAGTTTTTAATTTTTGGTTTTCAAAGCATAAATAATGCTTTTAAAATATTTTAAACTTGTTTATAGAATGACATTTGTGGATTAAATTATAAATTTATTCGAGTTTGAAATATATTGTCATTTAAAATAAATATATATTGCATGTATTCATCAATATTAATGCGTTGAAATCAATTTAATAAGCGGAAATTATTTTATATAAATTGGTTTCTTTTATAATTAAAATATAGTAGTTTGTCTATTGAAAATTTTATTAATTAAATAATCAATTTTTTTAGCAATAATACATTAATTGCTCTTAATTTATATTTCTCTTTATTGCATATAATATAATTTATTTATCTGCCGAGTATTTAAAGTGATAGTTTAAACTACTGTAAGAATAGAAACAAACTTTTATCTAAAATTACCTGTTACTTAATACTAGTAACCTGCTACAATAACTCTTACTTTTCTATTTGACATTTTGGTAACAGATTTGAAACCAAAACATTAGGAAATGATCTATTAAGAATACAACTAGATAAACAAATGAATTTTAGAAGCAATTAGAAATGTTATGTACATTTTATTAGTTTCTCAGTTTATTATAAGCTAGTATTTTTGATTAATTTAGAGATAGTAGCATTACAGATACTCGATTTTACATTTTTATTATTTCGTGAATTATAAACAATGCAAAATTATTTCACATATGTTACATAAAATAATTTATATTTTATGTGATTCATGCAACACACAGTGTATATATTTAACGGTCTAACATATATATTTTAAGGGAATTAAAATTTTAACTCTCTAAAAATATCGAATTAATAAAATTATCAATTAATTAAATGATTACGAAGAAAATTACACAAAAATTAATATAATTATATTTTTAATGAACTTTGGTAAAGTGTAATTTAATAAAGGAATTATATAAATACATTGCTTATATTGTAAATATACCAATGATTTTATGTGAAGAAATTTTACACAACACAGTCTTAATTACATGCTCTTTATACATTATTTTATATAATACATTTTATTACTATAAACAGTTGAATAAATTTAATAAATATTTTTTATTAAAGAAATATTTTAAGTAAATAATTTAATGCGAGTTAAAGGGTTAAACACGATAAAGAAAAAAATAGTGTTAGTCAACTCTTTCTTAGCTCTCTTTAATTATTAAACACGAAAAGATAGATTGAATGATGCAGTAATTCTTATTGAATGCATACATCATTTTCGTGTTTTCATAATACTTCATTTTTGGAAGAAACATTGGTGATTCTCTATGGAGATAAAATAAGATGATTTCGAAATGAATCAATATGCCACTGAAAAAATAAGATGCATACCAGAAAAGCAATTCACCATTGTAAAAAAGATGGAAAATGGTGATCATAAATTATTTTTGCATCTTGTTCCTTCAAAACTGCTATTTTGAGCGATGGCTATAAAAACTGATCCTGCTCCTGATGTCTAAAGGAGATTGGGGAATTATTTTCCTCGGCTCTAGTTTGTTGCAGCATCAATGCAAACTATGTTACTCCGCGTTGAATGTTCCATAAATATTTCCCAATTTGTTTTTATGGCCTCTTCTCCTTCTCATCCGACCGACTCTCTCCTGACAATGAGACTAAAGGCTCATGCAGATCCGGCCACCCATTAATCTTGGAAATTACATCAGCTTCAAGTATCGTTCCTCATGGCTCGTGAAAAGTCGATTCGATTGGAGATAAATAGAAATTATAATAAAATGATGTGCGCCTAACACCAATCAGTACTTTAGTACAGATGTTTATTATCTCAGTTTGTTCTTATATATAAAATAGATATATAAAATATGTTCTAGAATATTTAGACCCTTTACACATTTCTTAAATGATACATTAAAAATTCCACAAAGTAACTACAATAAACGTACGTTGGGATGATGTTAAGAATGTATAATAATGTGTCATATCCTATTTTCAACTAAGCAACTTTTAGACATTGGTTTTAATTACTGAAAAATATGTAATGTTATCAGCTTTGCAAAATATATAACTAGATGATTAATAACTAACTATGTTTAGGCGGTTCAATAAATGATAAATCTCGTTAGTGATTTTCTAGTTAATAGAAATAATAAATGTTGTTTTTTTATTTTTCCAACTGATTATAAGTAACTCTAATCATCAAGAAAATATCTAATTTTATATTAAGTATAAAATTATTTAGAATATAGGAAATTATTGCAGTTAAATAATTGCAGCTGTATTGAAAAACACTAAAAGATGCATGAATGAATATATATTAAAATATCCATATAATTATCAAATATGATTATATCAAATAATTTTGAATATTTGATTTCAAATTTAATATCAAATAAAATAATTACAATACAAAAGTCTCATGTTTGTTGCAACTTGTAACATTTTGTAATTTTTTGAAAAAAACAAATATTTACTTCATTTCAGACACTGCCTTAATGTCTATGACATAAATTTTACCACTTTTTTTAAAAGAAAATTTATAGTATCCTTTTAATTTTGTAGCTTGGACTACTTTTTGCCTATTTAAAAATTAGAAATGCCTAATTGAAAACACATTATAAACATAAATCATGTTATTTAATATTCAATAAGTTTTTTTTTAAATAGCGTAAAAGTTATCAAGTAATATTTACCAATATCTATTGTTCATTTTGATTTACATTTTATTAGTTATTTAAATAAACTATATTTTAGCCTTCTAAACAAAAGAAAAGGAATGTATTAAAGTCTTTTAACACACTAAATAGGCATCATGAATCACAACATCGTTCTCTGTCAACAACAAAAAGGTAGGATAAATGTTGAGATGGAGGAACAAAGATCTAGATATGTGGCAATCGGGATCTTTCCCCACACAAGGAGAACTGATTGCCTTAGTTGGAATTAAGATTGCTCCAGAGCATCCCTTCTTGATGAACCTTTTGGCCCGATCGTGTGAGCGAGAAGAATGGTTTCATTGTTTAGTCAAGGATGGAGAAGGGAAGAGATCTTTAGTGAAGAACCCCAGGGTCTCATGGGGGTTGAGGAGGAAGATGCTCATCTGGCCTCAACATTTCCTTCCCCTTCCGTAACGAGGTGAGATAAAGAGGGGTGTGGATCAACTTGGCCCCAATCAAATTATCCATTACCCAAATGCATTGAAACAATTTGGAAGAAACGCCATTTTCAACACCCCTTGAAAAACCAGTCAGGGAAATGATAAAGTAAAGAGTCATATTTTCTTATCAAAATAATTATCAATTATTATAAATAATATTGGTAGATGTTGAATTTCAGTTTACACACACACACACACACACACACACACATATATATATATATATATATATATATATATATATATATATATATATATATATAGATAGATAGATAGATAGATAGATAGATAAATAGATAGATAGATAGATAGATAGATAGATAGATAGATAGATAGATAGATAAAACTCAGAGACACGACAGCCCCATGGGGCAAAGGAATATAGTGCTCATATCTATTTTCCTGACTATATATATATTTATATTAAACAAACAGGTTTCCGTATTTGAAATCACAATTATTTACTAAATTATTACACTTAATTAATAAATTAATTATAAATATCAAACTTACGAATTGTTTATTTATTTATATGCAAGATTTAATTAATGTATGAGAAACTTTCTTATGTGCCTTAAAAAACTTTTGTGGGCACTAAATGTATACAAGAACATCTAAGTTATGATATTCTTGCTTTAATAATTCCTGAAAATTATTTTGATGTATTCTTGTTCACATTTTTCAAAAATAAAATAAAAATAAATTTATTGATTAATCGATTGATTGAAAATTTATAATGAAGAAATATTCAAATTTGAAATTGATGTTATTGCAACCATTTTTGAATGGCAAATCTTTTAGAATTTTATATTTTTTTGAAGCAAATAATTTATTTATAAATAAAACATTTTTCTTTTCCTTTTTGGAATCTTGTCAGCGTTATCTGTTTTGTACAATAGAAGAAAAAATTATTTCTTAAGACATTTAGTCGCGTTGAAACCTTTTCTTTTAATATGGATATATTTATTTATTATATCATTTAATGTAGTCAGTCAATTGTAGAGCTATAGTGAAACGAATTTTATGAAGGAATGTTTACAGAAAGTAGTAACAAATTCAGAAAAACCTAAAACATTTATACAAAATTTTAAATTTATTGCATCACAATTGCAAACGTGAACTACTCTATTGACAAGAGAGAGAAAACAGCTAACCAACAAAAGATCTTTTAAACATTTTATTAATTGGTGTAGTGTTATGAATGCTAAGTAACATTCATCTTAAGTTATTAGTTAAATGGTATTGATGGTATAACATTTGTGGTTAAAATGATATTACTTCTTCAATTGAGAAATGTGTTCTTACAACTTTGGAATTCATGGTAAAGCAAATTTATTAATAAATTAAAAAAATATAAGGGATTAAGATAATTATTTTGCACCGCTCTTTAAAGATAAATAATAAGACATGAATATTATAGTTTCTACTCTTTTATTTATTTCTCTTATTCTCGTCTTAAGCATATTTCTTCATCGATAAATTGAAAATCAACTCAAGAGAGAGAAATGTGATATACTTTTTATTATTTTCTACAAAAAGTTTAAGCCAAGAAAGTGATTTCAGTTATCGTTTGTTGTAATTTATTAAAAATTTTTTAAACTGTTACTATGTAGTCTCTCACTTCTACCTAAAGTTAATAATACCATTTATATTACAAACTGTTATTTACACAATTAAAAATCTATAAAAAGTAAATATATCTAAATATAATAATATATATAACTATATAAATATGCTGCTTTAAGAGGACTTTGATTTTTATGGAAGGAAGAATGTGAATTCTCTACCAAGCAAACTGTTTCAAATAGTCCAGCAACCAAAATTATGTATAAAATTTTAATCATTGTTTTAGTATATGAAAGAATTCCCTTAAATTGTATAAGGTTTCATATATATCGGATTATTTTTCACTTTTTTTCATTATCTTTTTGTATACAATTACCTCTAAAATTGATAGAATTAAAGAATTTTTCAATTAATGCTTGTTTCTTTGTTCATCTGGTTTATTTGGCCTTAAAAATTTTTGTTTGATTATGTACATTTATATTTCTAAAAAAAATTGCAGTTATAGATAAATTTGCATTATATTAAACAGATATTAAAATTTTAGATATACTAATATTAAATAAATTGTAAACAAAATACTTTTAAGTTAGACAAAAATTTCACTTTTAATTGTTAAGTTTTACTGAATATGTTATTATTTTTCACAGGTCTAAAATAAAATGCTATGTTTAAATTTTATTCTTGCTTTAAGGTATTACCTTAGAGTATTTTAATAGCAGTAAAAAAATTTATTATTTTTAAGTTCATGGTTAGAGAATATATTTTGAAATTTGAGTAAAATGTACATCATTATGTATCATAAAATTTTCGAGTCATAATTAAATTTTTCATAAAAAAACTTTTATTTATATAAAAATATAAATGAGTTGAAGTTTAAATTTTTTGCTTTCTTAAGAATATTCATTTGGATTTATAGCAACCAAATAGATTTAATTATTATTTTCATTTTTCATAAAATACTTTATGAATCCGTTTCATAGTAACAATAATTTGTCTTAATTCCTGATGGTAGAAGCACTTTAAGAAATTATTAACAATTATGTAATATTTAAGATAGGTCATTGTTTTTTATATTTTAGATGCACAATTATTTACTGAAAAACTAAAAATTTAATCTTCAATTTTTTGGATAATCTCATGTACTTTAATAAATGGATAAAAATAAAAATGTTATATATGAATAATTTTTAAAATGAAAACTATATATCTATTTCATATAACAAATAAAACTAATATTTCACGCAAATATTCGTAATAACCACTGAATATTTGAAAGTTATTTAATAATAAATAATAAAATTGAAATAACAATTTTTCCAAAAATATTATTATGGAATATCCTAGTGAGGAAATTAATATGAAATTATAAATTATACGCATGGAATAATAACATTGCAGTGAACAATAATTTTGCATTAAATTACACAAAATAATAAGTACAATTTAAATAGTATTTATGGCATGTTTTTAATTTAGACTGAAATGCTTAAATAGACACTTAAGGATTCCAAAATGATGAAAAAGTTCTAAAAATTAGGATATAAAATTGAATATATCAAACTGGAATAAATAAAAGAAAACCCTGATCTGAAATTCAATTATCTAAATATCCTTGACCATGAAAGCGTGACATCAATTTTAGTAAACATACCAGGGTGACTAGGGTCTTGAATAGGACTAGGGAAAAACCACTTAACTCTCCCAGAAAATTCTCCCACACTAAGTTTTCCCAGAAATCGGAAGGGGGACAGCAATTGAATAACACATCAAATAAGTCAAGCTTGTCTTCGTAGCGGGGGCGGTGAGAATTTAGTAGCCTTTAGGGGGATCATCCTTCCCCATGCTGTCTTCCCCATACCAACAATATCATAGAGAATTAATTCAATTAAGGAATACTTCTGGGGTGAGAGGGTACTTGTATTTATTTAAAAGCCGAGAACCAGGGACAACTTACTCTGAATGATGACATAAGGGGTTGTACTGTTACATGACAGTCACCTAGTCACTGGTAATTGAAAGGATCGTTAGCCCATAAGAGCCTTAGGATAAATGAGTCATGATCCATAAACTGCGTAAAGTTTTTTCCCTCTTTTGCTTGTAAAACAATCAAAGGAAATGGAGCCATAAAGTGTGAGGACAGTAAATGACTCTAAGTAAATGGTCTTCATTAAAATTTTCGAGGAAAGACATTTCATGGCGTGTGGCTTGCGTGTGGATCACTTATAAGCTTAGATAATTATAAATGTTAGAAAGTTTTAATTCATGGTTCATTATTTTTTAACTACTTTTGTATTCATTCTAACCACGAAAGACTTAATAGGTAATGAAGCAAATTTATAA
Source organism: Latrodectus geometricus (assembly GCA_026290005.1). Taxonomy (NCBI): domain Eukaryota; kingdom Metazoa; phylum Arthropoda; class Arachnida; order Araneae; family Theridiidae; genus Latrodectus; species Latrodectus geometricus. Next base: position 96,164 of record JAPDSC010008827.1, on the reverse strand, counting down.
GTTCATTTATTTTTTGCACATGAAAAATAATTTGACTAATATCATACTTTTATAGACAGATTGAAAAGTAAATGATCGAAGTATTTTGTTAATTTAATTTATGATAATTGAGATTAAAATGATTCTCTTTTTAAATATATTACGAAAAGATAGCGTAGGAAAATGAAAAACATATCTAAAATAGTAGAATGTTGAAGAAAATTATATACATCATTACACATATGTTGTTGTGTACCAGCCAGGCTGGCAAAATGGGGTGCGCTGCTCCATTTTTCCAACTGAACCATTTTTGGTGTGGAGTCCAACTTCCTCAGTACACACATGTCATAGGTACCCATTTATAGGGTAGGCAACCATTCACACACAAAGAAAGGACAAAGACAAGAAAGAGAAAGCGAGAAAGTACATCCATGCCCGAGCCAGGTTCGAACCCTGGTCCCACCCATCTGTAGTCAGGTACGCTAACCACTAGACAGTTTGGGCGGCTACACATTATATATATTACATATATAAATAATGAACTTTGAATTATTTGTTAACATAACATTTCTGAATTATGCATAATATTGGGTTTCTGATTATTGCTAACGCGATTAAATTTTACTTTCACTTGTAACACTTAAAAATCAAAGCTAGGTTAGAAGCGTTAACTTTTTTATAAATGAAATTGTGTGTGATATTGAGTAGTAACAGGATGACTACAATTTGATTCTAATACATAACTAAATATTTCCGAAATAATTTGAAGCATAATTGTCCATATTTTTAACTAAACACCAACGTAGTTGTGAAATCATGTTTTGGAATGTTGAAATTATAATTATTTGAATATTTATACACAATAATTAATAAACAAAATAATAATTTTAAGAACACAAAATTTTAAAATATTAAGTAATTTATTAAATCCTGATGTTTTTTTTTTATATATATTGTAAAAATAACGAATCCTTTAGGAAATAAGGTTATATATTTCAATATGTATTACCTTACATTTCATTAAAAAATAATTTGATTTTTAATAAACTTTTTATAAATTATTAATTTTTTTGTAGCATTTTAATATGAAAAATAGTAATATTATATTTTATGAAAAATATTATGTAAATATGTATGTAAGAAATTTTACATAACACAATGGTATGTTTGAGTTTTTAAAACTGTAAATATTCAATTAATTCATTCTATATATATTGTTTCTTATAATTATTCATTGATGAGTAAAATATTTGTCAACTTTTTTCGAGATCAATAATTCGCATAATCACAAAGTGTATTATATATGATATTGAGCATTTTTTGATAAATTGAAGTTTTTTAGATATAATATCATTTTAATTATTTAAATTTTCTAATTGTTTTTTAAGTAAACACTATCAACTTTAAGTAGTCGATCCGTATAATCAAGTAATTCGATTCATTTGAACCTTTGAATAGAGCAGTTTGAGAAGGAACTGCTGATGAAATTCGTAATACCTTTCATAGCTCATCCGGATTAATTCTCCCCAAGTGCGTAAATCGCGACATGAATGGGAACCATCTGTTTTTAGCAGCTGTTAATCATTCTTCGAGTTGCCCATACAGTATGGTGTAAACCAATATAATTCTTTGTTCCTGAGTAGCAGCAATAGCATTTTTGTACTTTAGTCTAGTCAGAAAGCATCGCCAAAACTGGCGAGAACAACTCATTGGCATTTGAAGTGGCTGCATTTGAAGACAAAATGGTCCAAGTCCAAGTTATGGTCTCCTCGTGTGATTATTGGCACTGCCCCAGGACTCGCGTCACGATGAACGGACTAAGCACAGCTGTAGCAAAAAGCTCCAGGTTTACGATGTACTTAGCTAAGAGATACGACTTCGCGCCGTGCCTTCGGTAGCCTTCAAAGGGATTGTTTCCAAAGTAACAGAGAGCAGTTTTTGAATATGATTGTTTTTTATACTTATAATCGACCTTGATACTTTATATATGTGATTATATTCAAACTTTTAAATAATCTCTGTCCTACTTACATGTGTTTCATTATTAATAAATACACATTTTAGTTTCAATTTTATCATATTGATGCTAATAATATTACAACAATTAAAATTAAGACTTCAAGTAATTGATTCAAATATTGTGAACACAAAATGAAGATTGACAGGAAACTTATATCCATATTGTATAATAAAAATAAATAAAATCAATAATGGAAGGATTACTAATTGAAAATCCGGTATTTTTTTTTATATAAATCTGCACTTTTAAACTTCTAATGATAATTAGATTTCAGTTACCAATAATTAATTTAATAATTCTGTGCGAGTGCATCTTTTAAACAATTTCTTTAATTTTGTTTTGAGAAATTGAGATACTTCTTTTCTTAAATAAGGAAAATAGATACATAAAAATGTACAATATTTTTTTTAAATAATTCAACTATCTTTAGGAGCATAAAATAAAAATGATATACGATAAATGTACAAGTTAATGAATTAAAAAGGAATTAATAAATATTAATATTTTTAAGAAATCTTTATGATAAAATCTCCTAATGAAAACGTGATAAATTAAAATATAATGTATGAAAAATGATTTTATTTTGTGCCCCGTTCTTCAACTCCAGGACAAGATGTGAAACTTGCATTTTATACTATTTTGAGATAATTATTCTTTTTAATAATTTAAAGATTATTTAAAATAATTTCTTATAGCTTTAATTTTGTTAACGAAATAATGTTGCACAAAATATTATTTTTTTAAGTGTTAGGGAATGTTTTTTAAATTCTTATTATAATTTGAATATTGTTACTACATTTTGTAGACATCTATAAAACTTATTGAATTAATATAATGTTGCTCCAAACTTATTGTCTTAAGTTTTTTTTTGCCGAATAAACTTCCTATTCTTATCTATCTATTATATAATAAATTCACAAAAGTAGTTAAGCAAATAATTTGATGAATTTAGGTATTTAATAAGCATAAAAACAACTAGAAACCGTAAAGTGATTTAATTTAGATTTTTATAAAACAAAATATAATAAAGAATATAAGCAAGCATTTCTTAACTTTGATATCTTAAAGTAAGTTATCAAATACTGATTCCAATCAGTAAATTATGACAAAAGTTTGCAAAAATCAGATTACTTTATTTTTTTGCAGTTAACAAAATGTATGAAGTTTCGCATTTCGGATAAATTTATTTTTTAAGTAATAGATTTTACTTACAATTTACGTTAAAACAAACTACAATTTTTCAACTGATAAGTTTTTATTTATGCAATTATTTATCTTATATGTCATATGAGTAGTAATCTGTACATCTTGTTTATTGATTCAACTACTTAATAGTTTTACTCATTAAAAAGATAACTTTTAAATGACACCCAAAAAATTCAAATATTTTTTTTATTTTTGAAAGTCTACTTAATGTTTCATTACTCAGAAGTTTAAGCGGAAGTTAAGTAGATAAAAATAATATTTGCAAATGTACGCTAAGTTTTTAGTGCACCCCTAGTAATCCAAGCTGTCACTAAGGGGTTTTCCCGAAGAATAAAACGAAGTGCCACTGCTAAGATTGGATCTCCTCTCCCCTTAAATGTTGGGCTTTTAGTTCCTATGAGATTTCTTTTCCCGCTCAAACAATTGCCACAGCTGCGCCAACTGACCATCCACCCACGTCTCTCTTCAACCCCTTTTTGTCTTAAAGAGTTCTTCCCCCTCTTGGTTCTTTCGTACCCCTCAGACATTCACTGGGATCTCTCCCCCAACCAGAAGTCGATCGACTCGCTTACAATCAGCGTTTCTGTGATCGTAAAATGTGTAGACCCCAAACATCATAGTGACAGTTATGTCTCGTAGACAGGTCAAGAAGTTCCGGGGATCTCTTGAAGATCGGCGATTGCATCTTCTCCAGTGGTCGTGAATTAGAGGCACATCAAATCTAAATCGGGAAGAGTAAAATCATGTTTGGGGGTGGATTCCAATGGGACATGGTTACGATACAGCCTGATATCAGATTTCTGGAAATAAGAGCCTCGTAACGTCTCTCCATTTCTAAATGTTTATAAGATTAGTAAATATCTGGGGTGTGTCCTTTTTTTTTGGAGCCATAGGGATATTTTATTCCTTGCTTTTGAGATGAGATTACTTCTCTGCTTTTACATAAAATTCTTTGGTAAAATCTATTGTAATCTTCTATAGATACAGAAAATTCTTCATTACCACATTTGCAATTTATTTAGGTCGATTTTTCATCTCATTTACTTTTAAACGTAAACCAGAATTAAAACAAAAGTTAAGAGTTTTAAAAATTATCTAACATCAAACATTCCACTCATTTAGTCATAACAAAATTTATCATTGTATGTTGATTTTAAATTAGAGTTTTTATTTTATTTGTTAAAAATAAAATTATATCTGATGTCAATTTTAATGAAATGTTCAGTGCTTAGGATTGATTATATGTGATAAAAATTGCCAAAATAGTAATTATAATTTAAAATAGCAATTGCAAGTTTAGAATATTCCAAAACATTATACTGCATCATTACACTTTTTTGTTGCTAATTTGAAGATATTATATATATATATATATATATATATATATATATATATATATATATATATATATATATATATATATATATATATAT
>JAPDSC010008827.1:81438-91516 GCA_026290005.1 Latrodectus geometricus | reverse complement strand
TATATATATATATATATATATATATATATATATATATATATATATATTTGTGTGTGTGTGTGTGTGTGTGTGTGAACTCTTCCTTCTTTTCATAACACCATTTTAGCATTTAAAACATCATTTTTGAGAAATTAGCATTCTTTTCAAGAGATTGCTTTTTTTGATTAACCTATGATCGTATAATTAAATTACTCATATTTGTAAAAAAGATACTTCTGTGCAAACACAATATTACATATATTTATAACAGTGAATCTCTGAGATATACTCTTCCCAAATTTTCAATAATGAAAAATCAAGTTTATGATTTTTTTACTACATTAATAAGCAAACATATTAATATTTTTAAATGAAGTAATAACTAAAGAGTAATTTATTATTGAAAAGCTGATTTATATCCTTAAAATTTTGATAAAATTTGCTGGATATTAATTAATATAAAATATAGTATTCGAAAAAATTAAATATAAGCAAAAGTTAAATAAACCGATTTGATGAATAATTTTTGTGATTTTCCACTTTTGTGATAGCATGTCAAATTCTCTAAGGAGTTATATTAAAAAAATAGATAAAATACCAATTTCGATTTTTTTGTTGTGTAGTGACAATAAAAGTGCAACCACATTTTTAAATATATCATTCTGCTGCGTATATTTATAATTAAAGAAAATTTATGAAAAAATAAGTAAGGTGGAATTTTATAATGGTTCCTGAAAAGGAAAAAGAACTAATGCTTTTTTATGCATATTTTAAATTATATCGAATGTAATATTGTATATACTTATTTGTCTAACTTATCAAGAGTTCAATATAAAAAAATATAAGCACGTGAATTAAGAATTTGAATACATTTTTAATGCTTGGTTTTTGATAGATTAATTTTATAACTGCCTAGTACGTTTTATGCTAGTCGTCAAATCAATAAGTTAAATTTAATCTAATCATACTTATCCAAATTTGCTTGAAAGGACCAATAATTTTATAGTAAAATGTAATGATATTCACTGGCTACATTTATTTGGATAATTTTTCTTATTTTTAACCTTTTCGGTGTATTAATTGAAAGAAAAATATGAAAATACTGTCTAAGCACTATATGAACATGCAATATTTTTGTACTATTGTTATAAATAAGTCTTCCAAGAATTTTATGGAAAAAGTCAACGTGGTGAGAGCAAATATATTCCTCGGTTGCCTGTGAATGAGTTCGAATCCCTACTTAAATATTACAAACATTTACGTGAGCGGAAAGTAGGAAAGCCTCATGCAAAATTAATTCTTTCTTCTTCCGCAACATATTTGCCTACCTCATCCAAGAGATGTTTCAGCACAAGTAAAAAATGTGTATAAGTAAATAAAAAAAAATTTCAACGCTTCGTATATCATACGTAAACGGCAACAGCTCCCGTCTAATAACTGCTGCTGCCATTCCGAAGAAGCTAAAAGTTGAAAGAGAGAAAAAAAATGAAAGCAGCCAGATTCGGGGATTGAATTTGACTGTGTTTATTGTCCAGCTCCCTGCGGCTAGAAGGCAACTCGTTCTGACTGGAAACCTGTTTCTATTTCCAATCGCTTTCCAAGCTGCGAAAATTTACGTGCCTCGAATTTCTTTTTCCTCATAGCAAATCGACGCTTGTGCAAATAGATTTTTGCCTCCCTCCGATGCATTTTTTTCTTCTTTTGATTTTCGGAAAGGGGTGGGGAAATGTTGCTGGAGACCGCATTGTTTATTTGTTTCCCTCTCATTCTTTAAATCTGCTGTCCGACGTGTATTTTGTGGCCTCAAATTTGAAAAAATGTTCACTCGAAAATGGAAATATTTTTTTTTATCGTTGTGATTCACATTTCATGTTTTGACTTTGTTGTATCTAACTGAAAAAGTTAACGATAGAAAGGAAATTGATTCAAATAAAAATAGAATGCGTACTTCAACTTGTACAGGCTGAAACAATCTATGTAATGTTATGAATGAGAAAAAGAATTTTTTTTATTGAATTGTGAATCTGGTAAAATCTGGTGTATTTTTAATAACACAAGTTGGTTCAATTAAAATTTCTTAAAATTCTTACTTCACAAAATTTGTGATACTTGATCATAATTAGACATCGACATACAGCAAAAGAAATAGTTTGTTACTTTTTAGATAATTATTTTTATTTTTTGGATGCTAATTACATTTATTTTAGCTGAAAAATATTTCGAATGGCAATTTGAGTTGTGATGTTTACTTTTTTAAGGAATTTTCGGTTATCAATTTTTTGTTTCACAATTTAATTTCTTCATGATGTCACAGTAATTAACTCATATTTCATGAAATGAGATTAAATCTGAGTACAAACGCACAGTAAACATTCCAGAGAGTATAAGAGTACATTATAGTGTCAACATTAATGTAATTTTTAAATTTTTTATATTTTTAATATAAAGTATTTTTTAAACAATTCTTTAAACATTATTAACAATTTCAGGATGATAACGCATATTGTTTCAAAGTTATAATAATAATAATTAAAAATTACACAAAAAGTTACCAGAAAAGGTCTGCGTACAGTTACAAATTACAATGATATTTGGAAATTAATCTTCATTTTTTAGCCGCTGTGAGCTTGAATGAAATGAAGTATTGTCTACATTTATTTTTTACTACTTCTTAATTTTATCTCTTGTGGTAATACAACAAATAAAATTAAAAAAAAAAAACTATCTTTGGTTGTCAGGATACATTAGTAATTGAAAACAAGCAGAGTTAAAATGAATTCTAAAAAAAGAGATTGTTCCTGACGAAAGGAAAATCATCTTAAGACTAAGGAATGATGGTAAAACTCTTCGAGCAATTGGCAAGATAGTTAGAGGAACTCTCATCCTTCTATCCAAAGAGTGATCAATACTCACAAGTCATCGAAATCTGTTATTTCAAAGCCTTGGAGTCGCCGTCATCTGAGGCGATTTTATAAGAAATTAGATGCATTCTGAAATCCATTTATTAAAATCCAAAGATTACTGAATCTCCAATAATAATTGATATAAGATAAAGGTTTAAAAAATCTTTTCATGAAGCTACACAAGCAATACGAAAAATTCTGAAAAAATCTGGCTATCAGGGACGAGTAGCTCTTAGAAAACCAGATATTTCAATTGTCAATAAGAAAATACATTTAAACTTTGCCACTGAGTGTGTAAATAAATCTTCTGAGTTTTGGAAAAAAGTAATAAGGGATTTAGGGAAAGTAAGTATCAGAGGAAAGCAAGTTTTGTATCTTTGGCCTCAAATGACATAAAGTGGTGTGGAGAAACCAAGGCATGGCTTTTGAGAAGCAAAATCTTGTGTTTACAGTTAAACATGGTGGAGGTGGCTTAATGATTTGGGGGTGCATGGCCGCAAATATAGTAGGTCGATAAACTTTTATACACTCCACTTTAGATCATATAGGATATCTAAATATATTAAAACAAAATTTGAAGCAGAGTGCACAAGATTTGAACCTTGATGACTTTTGGTTTCAACAAGACAATGATCTAAAAAACACACTGCCCACAACCTAAAGTTCTGGCTGTTGTTTAATAGCAAAAATCAGTTGCATAATCCTCCACAATCACCAGACTTAAATCCCATAGAACGTTTAAGGGGCTTATTGAAACACAAGATTCGGCAACATAACTTACCATCGAAAGATATGCTGAAAAGAGTGATATGATTGAATGGAATAATATTTCCACTGCGGAAAATGACAATCTAGTTCACTTTAGGCCTAAACAATAGGAAAAGATTCTTAGACATGAAGGTTTCCCAAACAGATACTAAAATTAAATTGACAGTTCATAGAAGCTATTTTTTAAAAACTATTCTTATCTGTACGAAAACTTTTCCTGACTGCTTTCTGTGTAATTTTTAATTTTTATTATTATTTCTTTGAAACAACGCTTCTGAAATTGTTACTGATATTTAAAGAATTATTAAAGAAATACTTTATATAAAAATTGATTTAATGTTAACATTTCAATGTACTTTTATTCTTTAGAATGTTTATTGTGAGTTTGTACGCAAACTTTTTTGGCAAGTATATATATTACTATATATATATATATATATATATATATATATATACTGAAAATTGGAAAAAGATTCAGAAACTTTATAATAATTTTAAACTATATATATATATGGATATAGTTCAAATTTAAATAAAAAGTTTCTGAATCTTTTTCCAATTTTCAGCACTTTATATAGTTGTAAACCAATTTCTTATTTAGTATAAAGTTAAGTAAAATATTATGACAATGAATAATTTCTACATTTTATGCAGTTATAATATGAAATCGTAAATATTTCTCATATCAGTTTAATAAGAAAACTGGATCATACATAAAATCAATATATTGCAGTCAAAAAACGCGTAACAAATTTTTCTAAAAAGAGACTAAGGATGATTATTTAAAATATCTTACATTAAATCAGTAAAATATAAACAGACGCATTTTACAAATTTTCTACCGATTTAAATTGAAATTTTATGCTTAGAAATTATAAAAGCAAGAAATTAATATTTATTTTTTCAATTTCATTGCCATTATTTACAATGTCTTACAAATAAAATTCTGCTTTTGATGTATAATTATAGCATTTTTGTTTTCGATCTAGTTCAAAATCCCAGTTAATATTGTAAATATTCAAGACCATCTTAAAACTTCCAAGTATTTCAAAAATATATCTCTTTGCTTGTATTTCATCAATAGCCCTCCATGCAGCTCAAGTAAAAATACTTATAAATTTTAAATAAAATAAATAGCTTTAATGTTTCCCTTTTAACAAATTAAAATAACAATAAAACAATCAATTTGTATTGTAAGACTGGCGATATTCAATTCAACAATAAATTATGTGATATATAATACAAGTTGTGTCATTGATGACACATTCCATCAAATTCATATCAAATTCATATCAAATTATTATAAAATAAATATCAAATGTAATTTCATGAAATATTATGGTAAAGTCGTATTACACAATATATAATTTACATAAATGTGTAGAATAATATTAGACAAAATATATATCACAATCGATAGTTATGTTAGCACCAGATTATATAAAATCTGTAACACGTACTGTTGTCATTAACAACAGGAATAAAAATAATGTCTATAAAATAAATTACTATCGCTATAGTAAATTTAAAATATCATTTGAAATCAAAATAATAAGAAATATAAAGCTACCCAAATATTGAAAATAATAACACTGATGGAAAAATAAAAACAGATTTTTTTGTAAGAGAATAAATTGCAAGACCCTAAAATTTGATTGTGGTTCAAAAATACATTGTGGTTAACTTGTTCAGCAATTTCGAATTGACAGAAATAGGTAATTTACAGTTAACTCAATAAAAATGAATCGCATAAACTATATTATTACGAAAAGAAATGAATATTAAATTAATATAAGTATCACATTTTTAACAATCTTTTGCTTCAAAATAGCATTTCTAACATCCCATTATTTAACCTTAGTGATATATTGTAAATATTATTTTACGCTTATATAGCATAGAAGTGAATGTATTGTAACATTAAATAGTAATATATACTATAATGTAGGAACTACTTTGATATACCCCCCAAAATCGGAAATTTGGCGACTTTTTTATCTCACCCAGCAAAATGCATGTTTTCGGCGCCTTTTTTTCTCGCCAAGAGGAATTTTTCCTAATAACAAAAAACTTAAAAAAAAATGGTACAAAATACAAGAAAATACTAAATTTGACAACGGCAAAAATCTAAAAGCTGAAGAAACCTAAATTGGCAACACCAAAATAAGAAACAGCAACCCTAAAAATTCCTTAGGGAGTGCCAGATTTGGCGCTTAATTTTTTTTGGAGGGGGTATATCAAAGTTGTTTCATAATGTAGGGGAACGTTTATGTATGAATGAGAGTCTGAAAATATTATTATTCCACGATAAAGCTAACGGCATGAAAGAGCATTTTTATTAAAACCAATATTAAATGGAAGCATACTATTAAATTTTAATGATTATATTTTGATCATGTAATTGCAATACATAAAGAGTATGTAGCAATATTAAATAGAAGATGAAAAGTAATTAAAAATGAATTATGTTAATTTTTAAATTATTAAAAATATAAAATATGTTGCATAAAAGTTAGTAAGTTAAATAAAGAATGCTTTATTTTTAAATCATCTGTTTCAAGGTAATTAGATAAACTTGAATGAATGTATTTCATCTCAATTACAAGTGTAGTAAGGAACTGCTCAATCGGGATTGTCTTGGTTGGGGAATGTACATTCAAATGGGGCGACTCACATTGGCAATTGTGATTGAGGGCTTCCCAGATCCCTTCTCTGAGCTTGGCCAAGAGCTGTCACCGAAACTGTGGAGCAAGGCATTATGGACCGACAACACACAACTGAAACTTAATTATGGATGACGAAATAGCAACGGAGCGAAACACCGTCCGGTTGCCCCCTAGTGTTCACTTAGGAAATGGGATTTGAATTAGATCCAGAGTCAATTTATACAACCAAGCAGCATTTAGGAGGGAAAGGAGGGAAGTTATGTAAAAGTATTTGAGCGAAAAAAAAATAGATACAATATAAGGAAATAAGAAAGTAAAAAAAGGAAAAAATGTATTTTATCGACTAAAGTCTATTTTGGCGGCAAATTGAAATTTGATTTGAATTTTTCAGCTCGTAAATTTACTCGACTTTAGTTTCTAAAGAACATTGAACACTTTTTGATATGTAATCTGCATATTGAATTGATTTTCAATAGTTTAAGATAAATAATATATGAAATTACTAATATTAATTAATCTCAAATAAACTTTATGTAAAATAAATCATTATCAAAAATTAAAGCTAGGAAGACCATGCATAAATCAATTTTTAATTTAATAAAATATTATTTTAAAATACATGAGTATCTAAATCTCAATGTAAAGAATATATGAAAACTTTTTTTAATTAAATTTCTAAAGCATGTATTCAATCGCTTATTTTGATGTTAGTATATATTACAATAAAATATATCCATTACTCACGCACACAAATTACTGATATATTATTAATTTATAAAAGATATAGAATATGTATTTATTAAAATAAAACAAAAATAGAATTAATTACTGCTTTATTTTAATACATAAAAGTAACGAAATTTCAGTTTTGATTAATATTTCACTAATCCAAAATTTTTCTTTTCATCGAGTCGTTTAAATAAAATTTCGAAATGTTATTCTTTGAACACAAATTAATTGTTCAAACATGCTTAATTTAATCTCCATTAATTTTACAAATACAAAATATTAATTTCGATGAAATATTTTATAAATTATCTTGCATAACATTACTGTTGCTTTGTATGCTGGAATATATATTAATTTATTAACAATTTTATTTTATCAAAATTTTTTTAATTTACTCTTCAATGTCATGACTTTTTTAGGCTAGTAAATGGGTAGAAATATGACATAAAGAATAACTTAAAAGTACTTATATTACAATAATTATATCTAATTTTATTTAATTACTTAATAAGTTTAAATTTCATGCTTAACTGAATATTTCTTGTAAGCTAAAATTTATTTTATTAAATTATAATTTTTAATTTTTTTTTATTTTATGCATTTGTATGCAGCATTTTGTAACATTTAAAAATGATTTTTTATCTTTAGTTCATCGGAAATACGATAAAAAGAAAAATTTTACAAATTATACATTATTTAATTTTTATATAATTCAATTTAAACTCAACTTTAAGACCAGACTAAATTCTCGCTTTTTGAAGTGAATTGTCTCACGAATGGTTCTCGTCATTGTTAATCAACGGAAACAGAAATTGCATCAAATTGCTGGAATAGAAATGATGAGAAAATCTCTTTTGCGAATCAAATATTTTAAATCTAAAAAAAAATTCCTATAGTCTTTTAAAATATCATAAATTTATTGCAGTAGAGTAGAATCTAATCTTACTGCAAAATATTTATATTCAATGAAATTATTAGACGAAAGAATGGCATAAAATAAATGCATGTAAAAAAAAAATATTGCTTATACTTTGTGGCTGCATGTTTTTAATATTTCTCAAAGATTTATAGTTAGAATATTATTAAGAGAGATAATTGACGAAGATTAAACTTCAGGAATGAATGTTTGCAGATTTTTCTTTACTCTCTGTTCAATCTGATAGAGGAAAGTTCTAAAATTATTCCTCCCTAATTGAAAAAAATATTCAAGAATTAACAGTAGTCACGAGTTTTTCTCTTAAAAATCATTTTAGATCCCAAATCTACTACTGAAATCTTTTTCTCAGGCTAAATGATGCGTCTTCTTCGTTTTCTGCGCAAATTCTTTTTGGAATATTCTGCAAGATAATTAACTTAATTGAAAATTAACTACCATCAAAATTCACTGCAACTAAAAGTATTAGACAGACAAATCTGGAAGAGAAAAAAGGAATGAAACGCATTTTTAGCCAATAATTTGTCCCCCCTTTCATTGTTACATTGTCTGTTGAACCAAAGTCACCTCGTCCCATCTGCTTCATGAGGGGGTAATGGAATATGAAATTATGCAGTCTTAATTATCTTTATGAACTCTTCATTAACCCGTGATTTTCCAGCCTCCCCTGATGAGATTTCCCATTAGGGGTTAGAAGGAGTCGCACAAACTTTGCACAATTTTGATTAAAGAAGAAAATATCTTTTTTTCATTCTTTAATTTTCACTTGGTAAATTGAAAACCAAGGTTCACTCTCATCTTCACCTGCCCCTCCCCTTGCAGAGGTGTTGAGGTCTTAATTCTTCAACGGATGGCAGTTTGCTGATAAGCTAGAAGAATGAGTATGGGTTTGTTGACGTTAGAAATCACCGAAGTAAATACTTCTCCACAGAACTGAACTTGATATTTTCTTCACCATAATGTCAAATTTTGACAAACTTCCATTGTGAAAATTTTGGCCTATAACTTAAGTTAACTATTATTAATTAAATATCATTAGAATAGGCATAGATTTGATCACTTTAAATACATATTTTGACAGATTTTTATATGAGCTGAGTTTAACAATTCTACACTTATTATTTATACATTAGCAAACTTGTATACTGTAAAATTTTATTCAATTATATTAAATAAAATACATCAGAATATAAGAATGGATCACTTTAAGTGTACATTTTAGTAAATATTACAAACTTTACATACATTAAAGTTACTATTTACACTGCTTTAATTCTTATAAATGTTCTCATGCGGATAATAAACTTTTTACTAGATGTATTTAATATATTAATTGTAATATTTCTATTGATTTAAAAAAACAGTTTTATGAATTTCGAAATAGTTTATTTAAATATATAAAAAAAACCTTAATAGTATCCATTTATATATGTTTGAACATAAAGGTAAATTTTTCGTAAAATGGTGTATTTTGATAAATATAAATCATTATGCTATAATATAATAATAAACATATTTTGCAAGAACTAAACAATCGAATCTGTATATAAGACATTGAAGATAAGAATTAAATAAAGCTCTAATGAAATTTAATCCTCATTAAAATTATTTTGTCTTACTGAAAAATCTAGCAGAAATTATCCTAGTTGCTTACCATGATGAATGTTTTACAATTTTAGATGTTTTTAAAAGCTAATCTATCAACATTAAAGTATTTTGACAAAAATTTATAAGTGGTTGTATATAAGTAACTATGTATTCTCTCTTTACAACTATGCTTCATGTTACAAAAGCTTTTCCATTTCTGTTTACGAGAAATAGTCTTATACATCCCAGTCCCAATCAAATTTCACAGCAGTCATAAATATCCATCAACTCTTGATATCAGGATAAAGGTATATGATAACTTCTTGAATGTACAAATTCCTTCAATTTAAAGTCGGGTGACGATATTGCCATTGGGAGTCACAGTGAAAGTTATAGCTTATAATTTCAGTTTCATAATAGCGCTTGTTCCGTCGAACAAAGAGAAAAAGAATTTAACTCTCGGTGATTTTGTAACAGCAGAACAATATAAAGTCAGAGAAACTCCGCTAGTT
>JAPDSC010008827.1:34409-76438 GCA_026290005.1 Latrodectus geometricus | reverse complement strand
TTATTTTTACTTTAATGTTAGTTTGACTTAACAATCACTCTCTTAGTAATTTCTTTAAGAATTGAAATTAACAATCTGTTTTCTGTAATTTTAATATTTCAATAAGTACATTAAAGTGAAATCATTTATTTTAATGTATACACAAAGGAAATAACAATTATAAAGTTTAAAAGAAAGAAATCAAATGAAGTTAAGAGTACAATATATTGCAGTTTTACAGTATTTGCACAGAATTGAAAACTTTTGTAGATAATTTTAAAATTAACAAAATATTCTTTAAATAAACACTTGGTCAATTCTAATGTATGTGTTCATGTTATTACTCAAAGTTGTAATAATTAAAACCGTTATATGTTTTTAATAACGGTTTTAAGTATTTTAAATATTAAAAATCTTGTGATTCAGTTTCTTTCTTTCTCTACTTATGAATATTTATAAT
Source organism: Latrodectus geometricus (assembly GCA_026290005.1). Lineage (NCBI taxonomy): Eukaryota > Metazoa > Arthropoda > Arachnida > Araneae > Theridiidae > Latrodectus > Latrodectus geometricus. The sequence continues at coordinate 75,999 of JAPDSC010008827.1, read as the reverse complement.
GAGTATAATACTTCGTTTGTGATTTGTTTTATTAATTCACTTTAAAGAATACATTTTGATATCACATTAATAAAAAAATTTGTGTAACAATGCATTAATGATAAAATATAAATAAGCTATTTCAGAATCAGTAAATTTGGTTTTGTTCGTTGCGGATACTTATATCTCATTGATGTCGAAATATATCTTAAACAGTATGTTGTAGATTATACTTTAATTACATGAAATTTCTGTTTATCTGTGAATATGCGCTTTTTGAAAATGGAAAATTTTTCTTCTTAAACATTTGAAGTAATCTTTTACTAAGTACTTTCACAAAGATATTTGTTTGAAATTGATTTTATTGAAATATAATCTTCTGACAACGTTTGTGTAATTTTACAGCAATTTTTCAACAACATGTTTCAGAAGAATACACTTTTTCCCTGAAATCCCTAGCCCACTTCCGGTGATATCAGAATATCGGAAAAGACTTTTCGGACGAAAAAAAAATCATAGAATTTTGCCACCAAACTTCCATTCGGCAATTTCGTTGCGTGTATACTCGAATAAAAAGGATAAGAAAATGAATAAAAACCGGAAGAAAAAAAATCTCGTCACTCAGGCTTGCCATCAATCTTTCTACGTATCTCTGTTGTGACAAAAAAGATTGATGATCAGATTGTCATGGTATTCACAACCTTCTCCCTTTCCACCTTCTTCTAAAGTTTTGGAGTAACGGTAAAAAATAAGAAAAAAATTACAGCAGAATACAACGAACGGATCCAAACACTTCAAGCACACACAATGATTGAATGCTTGAAATCGGATGCTCATTCTCAAACTTTGAGTACCACTCATTTGATGTGAGTATCTAGTACAGTGTTTGATTTGCTTGAAAGTGTACTTCCTCAACTACAAGTATCTTCTTAGATCATGAAATCAATTCTATTTCACGTGAAGAGTTAGATGACTAGGTACAAAAATTGATTTTTATGTGTTTAATATATAATATATACTGCAAGCTCAACATTTTGATTTAAGTTTGTCTATTTTAAAATTTTTATCAAAGATTCTACAAAATATCACAATCTATATGAGCTGTAGACTTTGGCAATTCATAAATTCACAGATGAGAAGATGTGATGTTTTCTATCTTGTTACTTTAAGGTAAAAATTAGATTTCATGAAAGGTAAAGATTATTTTTTCTTGTTTAAATTTAAATTGTATTAGTTACTTTATTATTAACAGAATAATTGATTATATTTTTGAGTGCGTGTTACCAATATATCTTACAATATTAGCAATGTAGCCTGAAAGATTTTTAAGTAATATTGTAAAACAATATAGGCAAAATATATGTAATATTACAATTTTCGAATTCAATTTTAAAAATTTAGGAAAATAACAAAAATGTAGAACTAAGCAATTATGCATACTAAGTACATTAAATATGAGGCAACAAGTGTAATTACATAATAAAGCTTGATATTTAATTGAAATATAATTTTAGTTGCTTTTGTGAATCAAAAACAGCTTGTCAAAATGTTCAGAAGCTTAAAAGTTAAAAATTATTATCTCCATACATTTTCAGACATTCATCACTTCCATTCATCAATGAAAATGTCAAACTTCCAAAAATTTTCAAGACAAAATAAAAGTAAGGAACTTAAACTTGCGAACTTAATTAAAGAAACGAATTTTAAATTAAACTTTAAAACATTCTTTCTTGAATATTATCTAAATATTATAACGAAACAAGAAAAAAATGTAATGATTATTATTTTAATCAAATATCATTTTATGATTATAATATTATTCATATTTTTTATAGATGAATAATTTAAGTAATATTTATATCTAATGGTTTTACAGCAAAGTATCTTTATGTATCAATGAAACAATTATTGCATTTCTTTGTATCTTATCAATGTTAATAGCTGTTGAGTTAAAAAAATAGAATCAATGAAAGAATATATTAATTTTAGAAAGTTATTAATTTACAATTAAATTAATTGAATTTATACTCAATCAATTATATAATTATATGGTTAATTAATTATTGTTATTCTGAAATGCTCGAATGATTATTGTGACTATTAAAACTATTTCATATTTTCTGAGTAAAATCAAGTTAATTCAAGATAAGAATTATTTCACTTCCTAATAATTAATAGGTACATTTTACTAAAAACAATACAATAAAAAGCCATACTAAATATTTTTTATTTCATGTGCAAACTATTCGCATATTGTCAAGTATTCCATAAAACAAGTTTATCTCCAAGAAACATAAAACACTTTGAATGTAAAATTACATGTTCAAAAATAAGTATTATAATTTCTTTTTTCCGGCAAAATATATTCTGAATATTTCCTCACTCTTGAATATCAAATTGAATCTTCAGCATAAAACAAATATTACTTCTGCAGAAGCAGCCAATCTGACGTAGAAAAATTGAGCACCGTGAGTTCAATTTTTCTCCTTCAGACTTGATTTGCATTTTAGAAAACATGCCTCCGTGAATGAGAAAGTTTTTCATATAAGTAGCTTGTATTTCTAAATTTCGATTCGTCTCCTTTACTACAAGAATAAATGTATTTTGATGTTACCCAGGAGGAAAAGGCTTCTTTTTATTAAGTAACGCATCTTTCATGTAGAGTTAATTTCTCTCTAGTATATTTTGTACTAAGTAATTGATTTAAAGTAAGTTTATAAAGATGTGTTATTAAATACTGTATTCGTTACTTTTTAATTGTATATAAAAATGAAAATTCGAAATAAAAAAATTATAACTTACTTTATTTGATGTGTTTCCATAAATCATAGAAAACGACACAATGAATTACATTAGATTTAATAATTCAAAAAATACGTTTAATAACAAAATAAATTATTAATTAATGCCAGACAAGCAATTTCTTTATTTTGTAATATTGAATGCTTACATTAAGGAATGCAGAACATTTAACAAATATTTGCTAAGAGATGATATTTTAAGTGTCTTCTGAACATTAAAATATTTTTTTAAATGATATTTCTATGCATACGGTAGTATGCAATATTTATTAATCAATATTGTGCGCATATTAAAAAATAATACAAACTCTATGTGATACAATAAATTATTTATAAACATAAATTTTGCATCAATCTGAATATTATTTATATACAACTATTGATTGAGACGAATAATGTTTCTAAGAAACGTGTAATCCTTAATTTAATCTCAAAATGTCACATTTTTTAGGGGAAAAGTTTCATAAATTTTTATTTACACTGAAACTAAAACTTTTCTGACAGCAGTTGGATATTCCTTTCCATAATACACGTTAAAGAATTATTTTTTTTATAATTCAAACAGTCCTTGTTGACCTATATAAGATTTCTGCATAGACCAACAAGGATTGTTTGAAAGAGGGTTTTCAGAGTTTCATAAATCTATTGATAGGAAATATTGTTAATTAAATTTGTTTCCAGCAGAATACTATTTTGTTTATCTATTTTGTGAAAGATTTTAGTGGGTTTTGTTTTGTTGCATACATATAAGTAATTAAGATAATAATCATATTAATATTATAATTTAATTTGCATCAGTAGTTATGAAACTATGATATTTATAGATGACAGCATATTTTAATTTCATAAAATCATTTTTATTAAGATAAAAATGACTAAGTAGAATAGGAATAATTAAGTAGTAGAATAGGAAAATTACTAAGTAGAATAGGAATAAATACCATAAACATCGGTAATTTTTGTAAATATTTCGAGTGGCAAATATGCCTGCTTTTAAAACAAATGTTAACTTATAAATATATTCAAGATTAGTTGGAGAGAATATGTATATATACTGTTTTTTACCAAAAAATAAAGTTAAAATAGATTTTCTAGCTATTATTGAAATGAATGTTTAAAAAAAATTTTTCCTTATAAAGAAAATTAAATAAAAAAGCAATTTAAACTTGCTTAATGCAATCACACCTAAGTAGCGTCATACTTACATTAAGTTTCGAAATTAGAAATGAAAAATTTATTCAGGTGTTGCTAACTGTATACAAGAATTTTAGTAATAAAACAATCATAATTCTCATACGTTGCAACAAATGTATAGAAATAACTGTAATGAATAATATGATTGATTAAAATATTTCAACATATTCTTAGTTATTTATATCAAACAAGCATAATGATTTAATATTAATAATATATTAAATAATTATATAATGTATTAAATAAATCCCTCAAGCCTTTAAAAAGTATGCATATTGCTATTTAAGTAAATGCTGTTAAGAAAATTTTATCAGTTATTAATAATTCCCATAGTTATTATTGATTTTTTGAAAAATATTTAACTCAATTGGAGTACATAAACTTGAATTTCTTGAGTATTATTTCTTTCGTATCATATCAAGTTATTGACAAATCATAGGTAAATTATACTGAAAAACTTTAGTGTTGACAAATATTTTTATTGTAAGTAAAAATAACAGAAATATTGTAATTACTACATTTTAAAAAATTTATTTCAACTAATTATATTTTTATAAATCTTATGTATATTAGCAATCTAAATACATTGAAATATTATGCTCGAATATATGATGACCTTTTGTAACTTGTTTATCAATTTTATTAATATTAAATAATGCTCGTTAATGAGACTTCTATTTCGTCCCATATTTAAATGCAATATCAAAGGCTTGTAAACTCGTTAATGAAAACTTGAAATATGTACAGTTGTCTTGTGTCATTACGCATTTAATGTAGATTACAATGTTCGAGGTATTGAAAATTAAAGAGCTCTTAATGATATTTGATTCTCTTTATAACTTTCTATACATCTAAAAGCTCTCAAAATTATATTAAATGATTATTTTCTTCATTCGTGAGTAACATATGAATTAATGAAACATTTCAAGCAGAATATTATTCAAATATCTAATGGAAGTATTTATATAAATATATTATGAGTGACGTAAAAATGCTTATATCAATGAGTTACTAATTAAAATCAAACGACGCGATTGGTTTTCTTTTTAAATTACATAAATATTTAAAAATAATGAAATGTTATATTATTAGTTATTTTAACATCTTATAAAAATTATTGTTTCTTTTTAATAAGAATTGGTAATATGTTATGTAAATATTATAGATCCTCATTTAAAAAAATTGAGGTTTTAAAATTAAAGGAACTCAGGAATTAATCACACAAATTTTACATTAAAAATAATGTCAAAAACGTTTTTCAATCAATTTCTGGATTAACTTTCAATAGATAGCTGGATAATTTTGCAGCAGTGTTTTGTCAAGTATCTTAGCAAAACATAAAAAAGTTTAAAATATATTAATTCTAAACACAATCAAGTAAATATTTGTTTAATTATTTAAATAAAAAATAATAGTAATCAGTAAACATCTAATATGTAAATTCACTGTGAACTAATACATAATTTCACCATAAAATATTTATGCAAATGAACTGTGAAAAATGTAATGCACATTTTCAACCAAGAAAAAATGATATTACAATTGATTAAATTCACAAAATGTGTTTTAAAATTTGTGTGACATTTTAAACTGCAGAAGAATAAAATTAATTTTAATAAACAACAAAAATTCAAAAATATGTGAAATGTAAATGTGATAAATATGAAATTTAATAATATATAAAATAATAATTTTTTCGTTTTATTTTATCAATAATCATGACATTTTAAGAGTAATTTCCTTTTTAAAATATATTGATTAAAAGACACTTATTAATAGACATTAAAACTAATCTAAGCGCAACTTATTTAAAAATAAAAGATTAATTAATAAATTTATTACACAAAAGGACTTTTAAATAAAGTTACAAGCTTTCATAATATTAGAAATTGTTATTATAAGTAATTTTATAACAGAATTTTTAAAAATAAACTTAGCAAAATGTCAAATTAGAGCAACAAAGCAAAATATATTTGTAAAAATCAAGTTACTCAAATTAATATTTTCCTTAATTTTTCATATGAAATATGAACTAAAGAATGCAAGTTAAGAAACCAGGGAGGGCCATCTACTAAATAAATCTTGTGGATGGGACTTCATAAGCCGATGGCAGAGATTTTTTCTCTTAGAAGATTAATTAAGTCTGACATCAGTTATGCTGAACGGAATGTGTTTTAACTGGTTTTTGGCACAGATTAGGAAGAATGATTACAAGTTGTTGGTATGATGGATTACTTCTGCATTCAAAAAAGAATTTATAATTGTCTGAAAAATGGTCTCCAGTGATTCGTGTGAACGGAATTAGTGAATTTAAAGACGATTTCTACTCGATATTAAACTTACATTTCTTTGACTAATGGATGAACTTGTATCTCGGAAATTTTTGTTTTATTACATATTTGTTTAGGTTCTCAAAAGTTTAATTTCTATCATTTTTCATTGTTCTGGTAAAAACTCTTTATCGTTAATATTTTATGAATTTTTAAATAAACTTCAATTATCAATAACATCATATAAATTGCTATTAAATTGAGAAATATACAATTTTATTTGAATTTTTTAGCTAACCCTATAGAGTATTAATTTAAAATAAATATAGCCTATGAACAGGATTTATAATATAGCAATGTTTTGATAAACCTAAAAATACATATTCTTTAGTCAGTAAGAAAACTAAATTTATAATGAATATATTATTTTTAAGATTTCAAAACAAAAGAATAAAATATTCATTCAAACTTTATAATAATACTTAAATTTATTTATTACTAAAATTAAATTTACTTATTTATTATTTGTTTATATTTTTTTAGTAAAATTGGTTATTACGAAATTTTATAAAAACGTCAGAAAAGTAATCAGCATAAATAAATAAATTTATTATCTATTAATTTATCTTTTTATAATAAAAAGTTATCTTTAATATAAAAATTATCATGAAATAAATGTAAAAAAATTATTTAAAACGTAAATGTTAATAAAATTATTTGTTTATATATTTAATTCAACGTTGAAAATAATGTCCTTAGATACTTTAACAAAAACACAACATGAAATTAATTGAATTAGTTTTAAGACTTTGTGTTAAAATCAGATAATACTTGATCACAATTTAAAATAATTTTGAAGTAAGTTTTGTTTACAAAGAAACACATTAATTAAATTAAATAAAATGTAATTTTACTTCGATCCATTTTGTTATTCAGAACCACGTTTTATTAAACTATTTATTATATGTTATCTTTATTTAATTACCTCTCAAAAGAAAATAACAAATCCATTTCCTTCAAAGCTCATTATCATCTGAGTGAAAGAACATGAAGTATAATGCTGACTCCCACCTCCAGATTAAGTTTTCTTCTTTAAGAGAATGTGATAATGTTATTTTCTTTATATAGCAGAGAACTATAATCTACAGTACTCCCTTTGTAATTTGTTTCCTCTGGAAATTCCACAATAAAACAGCTTCACAAAAACCAGCTCATGGTTTTGAATTTTTATGAACTTGGAATGTACTTTTAAATTATTTGTGTCTTTTTCTTATTTCTGGAAAAAATGCTTTCATTGAATAAAAGTAAAAAGTATATATTTTTATCTTACCAAATGTTATTTATGTTTAAATGCATTTCTCGAAAAGTAGTTGCTTAGGCAAAAATGGTTATTTTTTTGCTTCTATCTCCTTACAAGGTATATTCAATTACACTTGTCATTCTCGTCTCTGTCACTTAAAGAGGAAGACTGTTTATTCGTTTTTTTTTCGTCCAAGCCACCCCTTCCCTCTTAATAATGAAATTATCGCTTAGCGGGAGTAAGGTGCAGGAGATGCTTCTATTTGCGCCTCACGTGGAATAGACTTTGACAGTTGGAAAACAAAGAGCAGTTCTAACTTGAGTCAATTGAATTATTCCTAACGTATCCATTAGAAGAACGAGAATCCCTCTTTTTTTCACATTTATAAGATATGTGAGAACAATGAAAGAGTGCAAAGGAGTCGGTTGGCCAATTGAAAAAAAAAATCATCAAGAAAATTCTGGTGGTTCTGGTAACCAGGGCACTTTGTTAAAATCAAGTTTTGTAGATTTTATTAAAAGAAATAGTTTTGTTTTTATTGATTTAACACCATTCATAAACTTGAAGTAGGGAAACACGTGAAATTGTACCAAAGTAAAATTGTATAATTGCTTATAATTAAAAATAACTAACGTATTTTCCCTAATCTTTTTTTTTACCTGAGAATACACAAAAGACACTAGAGCTAAATGAAAAAAATCAATAAAAATGAAATATTAATTGAAATTCTAACATAATCATATAAAAACTCTTGTGAAATGAAATTTCAAAAACTTCCTCAAGAAATAAATTTAATATGAATTAATTTGAATCATTTATTTCACATTGGACTAGCTGATGTGTTTTATGTAATAGTGGAAGGTCGATGACAGTGGAACATTTGGACGAGTGTGAAACGCTGACAAGTTTTCTTGTAGATTTAAGCCCTATTGGCAAGCAAGAAGCTTAATGGCCTAACAGAAAATGTGACTGGCAGTTGACAAATAAAAAATATAAATTAATAAAATAATTATAAATTTGATTTAAGAGTAAATATAAATCCAGTTACAAAACCAATTTAACTGAAACCATCTAAACATTTGTTAGTAAATAAAATATTGAAAACCCAAATCAGAATTCAAAATATTAACAAATTAAACGAGATAAGTGTTACACTTTAAAAACTGCTATTTAGAATAACTGCATTAGTGCCAGAGAGAAAGTGTCAGAATATCTACAATTTATTTGGTAATTCATGCTGAAATATAATTATATGCGGAACACTTATACAATAATTCCAAAAAATGAAAAACATTTATTATTTTGGGATTAATATCCACATGTGAAGAAAATAAGATACATTCTATAACCGAAGTTAAATATATTTTGTAAAAAAAGAGTGGATGATCAATAATTATTTGATTGTTATTCTGTGAAGATTCAGATGACTTAATTTAGAAAAAATAAATATTTTGTGTCATAATTTAATGTTTCTAGTACTAAAATTTACCTGAATTAAGAAGTTAAAGACTAGATTATGTCTCACATTTAACTATAATAATCTGAGAAAAGCAGCTAAAAATTATATGTATATATATATATGCATGTAATATATTTGTGTGATTTATGTAAGGTTATGGAAAATTTTAAATGTTATTAAAGTATTTAAACTCACCAACTCACAACTCTGTACATGTACTTTGTATTATACTCAGTATAACTCAATATGTGTGTATTTAATTTAGTATATGGAAAAAAAAGTTAATAAATATAAGAAACAAATCAATTAAATTATGATAAGGACTTTACATAAAGCTTTGTATCAAACAAAGATTGCATATCAATTATATTTAAAAGCACTAGAAACTAAATTTTGCGTAAATCTGCATAATATACATTTCCGCAATGAATTTCTTAAGAATTAGACTAAATTTATATAAATTCCTCAACTAATTTTAATACCTAAAATAAAACCAAAATTTTGAATTCATTGCTGTTAACGAGTGCCACAATCAATCGTTGCAATTAAAAATTTACTCCCATTATGTAAAAAAAAAATCTGAAATTCTAGCTTCACTTGGGAGAAATGATTAAATATATAAGGAAAAAATGCTCGAAAAAAGGAAATGTAAGATACACAAAATCAACGGAAGAATCCAACAAAAAGAAAAAAGAACTCATTGGCACTCAATGGGAGAGAAAAACTAGTTTTGGGTTTCTCGTTCATTAATTCTCTTGTTAACATCATTGCACAACTCTGTCTAAGTTTACTGTTTGGTATAGTGATGGTATGGCTGAATTTTAAGTTGATAAAGGGATCGTAGCAAAATTGCGTTTTGGTTCTTGAATATGATAGATAACGTTGAATAATAATCAATATAAAAATGAATTATAGGTTAACTTCCTTTAGCAGATTTATTAAAATTTATCATTTTTAAAAAATCTCTTTGATCGCTGATTTAAATGGAGAAATAGTTCCACATCATAAAAAAACTTTGCTAAATAGCACTTTTGATAACTTTTCGGCAGAAATTTTTAAACATGTCATTTACAATATAGCCTACAATAAAATCTACAAAAAGAGTTTTACAGAATTAATGTGAATTAATTCTGACGATCAAGAGTGATAAATGTATATTAAACAAGAAAAATGGTTCAAAATGTGATAAGCATATTACCTTTTTTAAAAGTATGGAAAAGAAATTATTAAGACATAGAATAGTGGAAAATTTATGGGGCGCGTTCTCTAGAGACTCATATAAATTAATATATATTTTTAAAATTAAACAGTTAAAATATTTTGATTTTTAAAATATACAGCTTTCATGAAAGAACGTTAATGTAAAGTATAGAGAAATACAAATAAAACACAAGCAGCATAAAATACTGAAGTATTTCAGAGAAAGTTGAAACAATTTTAATCAGACTACTTATTAGAAATTCTTCTTTTTGTCACATTCCATCGACATTTTAATTCAGTCACGCAATTTAGGCTTATTTCTTTTATTTTCTTTCGGAAAAATACGTTCATTAAAAATTGATCTAAATAAATATTTATATTTATAACTTCTTTTCTCATTTTTAATAGTAAATGAGAAAAAATTGCAGTCATTTCCTTTAAAAAGCAATTTAATTAAAATGTTATTACGGAAAAGTATTGAGTGATTTTTCTTACTCAATTATATTCTTACAATAAGTACAGAATACTTATTATTTTAAGTGTAGTATATTTTCATTAATTTTTTCATTATAATTTGTCTTAGCTTAAAAGTACAAAATATAATTCTATGTAATATATATTTAATGAAAAGAGCATGAAACATTTCTATATTATTTTAGATTGTTACAACTATTAATACATAATTGATACTGAAAATGTGAATATGCATTTAAATTCATCAGATTCATTTATGCTCCAATCATTCAAATTTAGAAAACATCATTCTAAAAAGATTTCATAATAAAAAATATACTATAAATAACGAGTTTATAAATAGTCTATATAAAAATTGTGAACCTATTTGGAAAATTTTGTGAATTTTTTAAACAGGAAAATTTATGCTATTATAGTAAATTCATAATGAAAATAAAATAAAGAAATTTAAAATTATTTAAAGAAAGCTTGCAAAAATCGAGAATTGTGAAGAAAGTTTTTAACGGACACGTAGAAGTAATGCTATGTTATTATGAATTGTATGTCAACAAAACAATTTAGCTTGAATGGAATACAGTAACCCTATTTAAGTGTTTTACATATTCAGATATTCATTATAAATACATATATGTTTCACGTAATAGATATGAAGACCCGGAAATGCCATTTCAAAAAATTTGGCTTCAATCCCAGATCCTCATGGCGATTTTGGCGCCAAGCCAAGAGGGAACTTTATTGGTTTATGGCTGTTATCTATCAATGTCAAGGTATGGCTACGCGCTGCCAGTTTTATACAAAAAATTTCGTTTTCTTCCTATTTCTTGTAAGATATATATTACACACATAAGCATTTTTTATATGGAGGAGAATCTTCTTTAGATGATGACATTGCGCCATTTTAAGTATATTTTTGAGCATCACAAAAGGAGTTTTCAGAGCATAAAGAAAAAAAATTCTATCTTTGACCAAATTATCTTTCTTTACGTCTATTTATTTTTATTTACTCATTTTTTTTCTAGAAAAATACTACGATTTAGGTATTTTCCTGAAAAGATAAGTTCTAGCTACTCTTTTATACAATCTCATAATATTTAGTTTGAAGATTTTTAAAATATTTTCAAAATTTTATTTTATCTTTTATTTTTATATTGTGAAAATACATTATTCTTATTATATTTTTAAATTAATCTACTTGTAAATTTAACTTACGTGAAATAAATGTTCAATTTTAGTGATTTTTTTATTCACTATTTAAATGCTGTAACACAACATAAATTGTTTAGGTAAATCATTTTAAAATTAAATTAAAATTAAAATAATGTTCAAAATATAAATTTAATTCATTATTATCATCGTAAAATATTGATGATACACTTAGTGAAAAACCTTAAGAAATAGTAAAAAAATTAGCTACCATAAATTGCGGATAAACAAATATTGGATCAAGTTATTATTTTTTATTGACATTCAATTGGACATCTAAACAATTTTATATGATGAATAATGTTAGAGTATATGAGAAAGTTTCAATTATTTGTCTTATATATTAAAGGTGAACTCGTAAATTATGAAATACATTTCACAAAATTTCGAAACATTAATTTCTTTTCTCTTGTAATTAATTTTTTCATTATATTTAATTAACATTGAATAAAAATATTTATATATTTAATCATTGAATATTTAATCATTGAATAAAAATATTTATATTTAACAATCATTTATATTAAAAAATAAATATATTTACAGAAAAATATATTTAACGTTTTAATAGATTTAACAAAAAGTTAACAAAACGCTCTTAGCATAAATTTTTTGTACAGTATATAATCAAAAGTATTACCACACTCTCAATTTCAAAACTTATAAATTATCATTCATATTTCATAACATTTCAAAACATAAATTTTATTTCCTTTACAAAGTAATTTGTATTATATTTAATTAACTTCGAATAAATTTGTTATTGTTATTTTTTCTTTTTTGAATACATTTGACTTTGTTTCAATTTCAGAATTGGTGATACTATTAAAAACGTATTTAAGTTGTGCAGAGTTGAAAAAAGGAACTCAAGAAGAATTGAAATTATTTTTAATTCAGAAGTTAAAAAGTAAATACTTTTTAGTTTTAAAAGAATAAATATTTACATTTTACATTTTCTACATCTTTCACAAAATGTTAAAATCAACCTTTAACATAAATTTTAATTAATAAAAGAGCATGAATGTTTGATTAGTGCAAGAACAAAGTAAGTGTTAATAATGCAAAAATAAAGTTTATCATTAGAATTTTTAAATACTTCGAAAGTTTTAAATTTCTATTTTTTCAGAAGTTCTTTTAGGCTTAATGTAAATCAATGATAAATATGTAAAAGTAGTAAATTGAAATAAGTAAATGTACCAGAATTACGAGACACATATATATGTACGAAAAATAACTCCTTTCATTAGCTATAGTGGGTGAAATCCACATTTAAAGGAAAACAAATTCTCTCATTTATCCTTAAATTTTTTTTCCAATAGTATTGCTCAAAGAAAAAGTTAAAAAATCCCGTTTGCGCCAACCAATCAGTGGCGACAGAACGGATAAATTAGAAACCATTTATAAGGACGGGAACTCAAGTAATGTTTGGTAGTGTTAGGGACATTGGTGTACAAGAAAATTCGATTTATAAATGTTGTTTTTCTAATGAATAAAAATTACAACTATTTAGCTTTCTGTTTTAGATTCACTTTAAGTAATTATTTATGCTCTGGTTTGGAATTAACTTAGCGATGGTCCACAAGCACATTATAAATAAAAATGTTTAGTAACAAAGTTTCTATATGAAACATTTAAATTTCCTATTTTTATCTGATAGCAGTCTTATTTTTATACAGGAATTAAAATTTTCTAAGAAGCCTGTAGATGCAATTTTGTTTTTCAAATACAAATATTAATTAAAAAGTGGGTTTTTGAATTGATGTTTGCACATTTTTTACACTTTATTCATGAACATGAATAAAATGTAAAAACATGAATGTGTAACAAAAGCATAAAGTGTAAAAACATTAAAAAGTGTATTTTTACACTTTGTTCATGAATAAAGCTACTAGTGGCCTTTAGCTGAAGCTAAAGGTCAGTAGTAGCTTTATTTTCAGAAAGTACTTCTTTATGAAAAGCATATGCTATATATTTACAATAGTTAATATCATCATAGTCTACATCCAAAAATGTCAAAGAAATTTTTGCATACCTTGCGAAAAATGATGCAGCTGCTGATGGTTGAGCTGTCCCAAACGTGCTCGGACATGGGGAGCTGAACGATGTGCCCTGAAGCAAGGAATGATGGGAATAACCAGAGAAAGACAATGAATGGGGAATGGATGAGCAGCTGGGTGGCATTCCCATGCAGGAAGTTCCAGATAAGCTAGGCCCACTGCTTGTTGCTCCTCCTATAGGAGAATATGGATTCACCATTGACATTTGATGCTTTGAACTGCCAAGAGTTTGAGTCAAATTGTGCTCCTGCAAAGCTTTTTGGCTCATTGGTGTTTGTGATCCCGATGCTCCAGTGGTCACAAATGATGACAATGTAGAGGACAAAATTTGCTGAAAGTAGATAACAAATGTAATAAATAAATTTTGTAAAGTAAAGATATTTTAGATAAAGTAAAATACATACATATCATTGCATTTATGTGAAGCAAATTAAAAATAAAATATGAAATACAGTTTCTATTGAGTAAAAGCACACGTAGATGTTTAGCTATGGTAATGAAATAGTAGAGAGAATTGTCCAAGAAAACAGTTTCTTCAGATTTCTTCTGAAAATAATTGTCTTTCTTTCTTATAACTTGCCTCTTGGATCACAAATTAGAAATTAACTTTTATTGAAGGATGGGTACAATATGAGTGATTTGATTGTAATCATTTCTATGATTGTCTAATTAAGGCAAACTACTATTTGCCATAATTAGTCACAATATTGTGACCGAGTGATCACAGTATTAATCAAATTGATTCTTCCTAAGGGTTTCTCAGTAGTCTTCTTCATGTTTTTCATCATATATCGAGACTTAGATTTTATCTTCTTTGACAGAAACACAGTTTGATTAATATCTTATTTACCTATAAATTAACATACATTGGTTGTCAAAAAAAGTTAATTGTTCTCCAGTTCAAAAGTGAATTTTCCTTTTTTGATAACATACATGTTTATGAACTTGATCTGTATTGTGTGTTAGGGATGTTGCTTTTGGACACATGATGAAAGAAATAAGAAACAAATGGAAAATGCATTTAGATAAAGGATCTTGGAAAAGGAATTTTCTATTAAGTTCATTTTTTATACATATTTTACGCTTTATTAAAATATAACTATGTACATTTGAAAATAATCATAATCAATCCTTAAGATTATTATTTATTAAATATTCATAAATAATTATTAAAATAAGTTATTATTTTTTCTAGAGAAATTTCATGCAATGTGGAAACTATAGCAATCAAAATATGATTAAGATATCATTTTAAGAAAATAAAATCTAATTCTTCCTAAATGATTACAAATTTATAACTTAGAATTACAAACAATAATAAAAAATAGTTTATCAAAATTATAAGATAAATAATATAAAAGCTTTGAAAATTATAAAGAATATAATTTTTTAAAAAAAATTAAGTTACATTATTTTCCACGAAGAAAATTTATTTTCTAATTATGCAAAATTTTCCTCAGAAAGTCTGAGTAGAATGTCTCATTTCTTATGTATTTATAATTTAATTTATTGTAAATACGATGTGTAAACAGCAATAATTTATTGTACAACTCATTTGGAATTATTATTACAAAAAAAAAGGGCAAACAGAAAAACTATTTCCTTTCAAGATATATTTCAATCATCGTAATCTTCCCGAGACTCACTTTTAAATCCTCTCTATGGTTATAAAATGATGCCCTAGTATATTTTTATCTCCCCAAATACCAATAAAGAAAACAACAAACGCTTTTATTTTTTCCCACATTTCTAAGGAGAAACACGTATTTCTTGCACGTTCCCAAATCCCTTTGCGCTATAGACACACCATCTAGTGTATGTTAAGAAAACAGCATCAGTGCATTCGCAATTTTTATTTTATTACTTATTTATTCTCTTTATTCCGTTATTTCATAAACGACCACAACCCACGCACTTTGGTAATATTTGTAACAAAGTGGATGTGTCGACGAGATAAAATGCTTAGGGAAGTGATCTTGCTGGAAAGTGCATGTTAAGGAAAATTGAGAGTGAAGGTGTATATAGCACAGGACGACTGATATCCTATTTTGATAGTTTGAAGGCAGATAAAAAAACGGGAGATATGAACTTAAATATTAATGCATTTATCATAAGTGTCGAAAAACGCCTCCTCAAAGAATTGAATTGGATGAAGTTGTAAGAATATGTTTTTTAGATAAAGAGAGACAAAAAGGGTTAGTATATTAATTTTAAAATGACTTTCAGCAATAGTGATCAATAGAATCATATTGTATGCCTAACTTATTCAATAAATAGGATAGTAATAAAAAAATTTAAAAGATAAAAATTATACAATTCTGAATCATTTTGTCTGAAAAAGCTTTATTGTAAGAAAAATATAAAGAGTAGAAAATATGAAAAATTAACAAGAAAAACAATTCAAAATTGTAAACATAAATAATTTTCAAAACCATAAACTAAGGTCTATTTCTATGAGTAAAAGTATTATATTAAGATACAAAGATAATTGAATTTAGAGATCTGTAAAAACAATTGAAATAAAGTTGTTTGTTTTGGTAGAGTTAGTTTAAAATTAAGCATTAAGGAAGTAACGATAAAATTTAGTTTATAAACAATTCTAAAAGCTGTAGTTTAATATTGTTGTATATTTTTGTTATAAAACATAAATTAGGATTTTAAATACTTGTAAAAATTGGCTTAAGAATTTTACAAATTAGTAATGATAAGAGGAAAACAAAAATATTTTCATTCTTTAATAAAAAAAATAAAAATTAACATGTGATTAATACATGATATAGAAGCAAACTTTTTACTACTCTGAAATTTTTATTTAAGGCGTAATAAAAAATCTTGAAATTATTTTGCATATTTCATAGACACACTAAAATATTTTTTAATATTATTAAATATAGAGGATGGCCACTAAAGTCTCTTGTTACCCTCTTAATTTGGGAATGACTTCTGCTGACATGGTGTATAAGCAATTTAAATCGGATATGCGCTACAGATTGAGTCCTCTAACAGCGCCATCTTGTGAAAAAATGTGGAGTTAATTTTCGTATCTTGAAAATGATACGAGATAGGGAAAAAAATGAACTACACAGTTGTAGAGCGTTATCGATTTAGTATGAAAATTTACCTCATTGACATGAATGAGAAAAATAGAACGGTTAGAACGTGCATATGTATTATCATGGTTTTCTACATTGAGACATCACGAAATATGAACAAAAAGATTTGAACTTTTGGATAAATATTATCGGGCGAAACACGTGTTACATAGACACGTAGATGGCACAGAATTGCTTGTGATTCTTAGTTCAAAGACTCTGGTTCAATCCCCGAAATTTGTATCCTTGTACTGATTTCAATATCAACTCAACGCAACTTGCATTTTATATACGAATTTGTTTCAGCATACTAATGCGTAAGAAACGTCACACTTGTTCATTTGGGACCACTTATATAAAATAGATGTCTTCTTGAATTTCTACAATGTTGAAGGTCATGGCCAGGAGTGGCTTTCCAAAGGCCAGTATTATGAGATGGTTTTACTGTGTATGGTGAGTGTGGACGCAAGGCACTATCATGAACTAGGTTGTACTGGGTACGTTTCCTTGCAGCCTACATACTCCTTATAAAGCCATCCTATCTTTGGCAAAAAATTTAAAGGAGACAGGTTGCATGACTAATTTAGTTCGATGTGGTAGATTAGCAAAAGTAGGACGGCAAGTTCAACAAAATGAAGCATTAGTATATGCCCTCGCTTATTTGAAATGCAGTACAAGACAGATGAATGAACTCTGTGGCCTTTCAAAAAGTCGGGTTTGGAAAAAACTTCAAGAATCAGACCTGTGAACTACAAGATGTCAATAATCAAGACCAAAACCATAACAGATTTTATTGGACGGGGATATCGAGCGACGTTATTCATGGTGCAACTTCGTTATGGATCAAATACAGGTCCAGTTAAAATTCTTTGCAAATGCAATATTTATAAACAAGGCATGTTTTTCACGGAATGGAATATAGAACAGACAACACACCCATTAGTTTCGCAGGAAAATCTTAAATGTTTTACCTATGTTCGACATTAAGTGTGGATTGGTATTAAAGTTAGATGTTTGCAATAAACGTTTGGTGTAACAAATTGATTGGTCCAATATTTTACGATGGTACCTTAATGGAAATTTTATTTTCTTTCATACATGTTTGCTTATAAACTAATACAAATTCCCTAACATCTAATTTAGTATAAGCAAATGAATTAGTTGATTATACTATTTTAAAAATATAAATAAAGTATCATTAATTGAAAAGAAAATTTTTGTATTCTCTTGTGACAAATTAAATGTCTTTTTATAAGTATTAATTAATAATTAATAAGTTTCAGTTATTAATATCAGTTTTATATTCTAAATCTAAATTTTATTACTCTCAAAATCTAAACACAAGTATTTCATAATTTATTAACATAAAAATTAAGTTGAATTTTTTTCTTTTTTCTTCTCCAAAAGATTTCTTAAATTTAGAAACAAAATAATTTTTCAATTATTCTTTTATTAAATACATTGCAAAGTAAATTTATTAGGAATATAAATTTATTAAAATAGTTTACATGTTTTAATTAGCATGCTTCATACCAGAAAAAAATTTAATTAGATATTTTGGTTAGTATATAAAAATAATAAATGTATACCTTTTGATTGACTTTTTACATACTTTTAATGTCTAAAAACCAGAATAAAAATAAAAGAATCTTTTAAATTAGAAAATTTATAAACTATTTTAATGTATTTTGTTAAAATTTAAGTATATATATAAAAAGATGTTAAGATAAAAATATTTTCTACCATTGACGATATCAGAAAAAAATATTTGATTAGAAGTTTTGAATAAAACAAAATTAAGATATATCTATAATTATTAAATGAACTTCAATATATGTTTATAAAAACTAGTAAAAATAACAAAACGTTTTATATTTGTTAGCAAATGCAAACATAAGATTATGAAAAGTTGACATTTATTTTGCATTGTTTATCAGGAAAATTGTATCAAAATTTATAACACGTTTATGAAATAAAATTAACCAGTTTGCATAAAAATAAATGTAAAATTCTAAATTGAAAAGCAAAAATACAAATTTAAAAGGTACAACAATAAATATTGCATCCATAAAATTAAACATTCATGATTTCACGTTAACAATAAGATTTACCTCACATTTTAAAAATAATGAGACACTTCAATTTCGGGTTTCATCTTTTTTTTATGTAACTGGCAAATATGACAAAATCTAAAGAAAAATATTTTTCAATTGACGTAAAATTCAATATATAGCAAAAAGAAAATAACTATTATATCGATCAAACTTCCCAAAATTTTTTTTTATTTTGTAACAGATTGTAGTCACGATTCAACAATTGCCTCTGTTACGATCGATTCACTGCTGTTAAAGTATTAGTGTAGTGAAACGATCTTTACAGAGATTCAATGGATGATATTCTGTAAACTTTGAAGCGGTTGCTTCAAATGTTGATATTAATAATGTTTAGATTATTAAATGATTTCATGATGTTTTTATTTTTTAATAATATATAGCTAATATTTATAATTTATATGTCTTAAAATTATATCAAATTGAATTTTTAAATGCATTAAGGTAAATCGTTACATAAACTTAGAATGTAACATAAGAAGAATTTTAACTAAGTAACTTTCGAAATTATTTAACTGTCCATAATTATTACTTTGTTTATAAGATTAATGTCAGAGGAATTAAGATTAGATTAATTCAATCTTGAGTAATCTTTTAAAATTGATTCTAGTTTTATGATCGAGATAAAAATTCAATTCCTGAGCTATAGAAAGCCAAAATTAAATGTGATTTTAAGATAGATTACTTTCTTTTAGACTCAATTACTTTTCCTGAATGAGAAAATTCAGGGATAGGATAATGCAAAGTATTCAGCTGGTTAAATAATAAAGGATAAAATTTAAAAAAGCACAAAATATAACAGCATATGCTATTATTGTTTACTATATTTAGTGGTATACCACTGATGATGATATGCTATTATTTAATCATAAAATTAAAATAACATTTCTCTTCTCAACAAAATGAATAATAATATTAAAATTTTAATTTTAATTTTTACATGTAAAAACTGGAGTGTTTTTATAATTGATATTTTAAATAAGAGTAAAATAAAAAATAATTGTTATAATAAATTAAAATAATATATCATTTGCTCAGGGAAAATAATTTTAATAATGCATACACATATCCATCAAGGATTTTAATATAATTTTCATTAAATTTTAATTAATAGAATTGTTTATGATGACTAGTGAAACTCAATTAATCTTCAAACGTTTTTAACAATTCCTTTAAAAATGTTTAAAACAATTCTCGCTATTATAAACAGCACTCTTAGAAATGTATTCTATCTTTGATATCTTGTAATTTGACATTATTAAACACGAATTTTAATTATTTTTAAACTTTCTTTAGATTAATTATTCACATTGTAGCTTAGATTTTATGTTCTAGTGATAGGCATTTGTTCTCTCTGATAATGTACTACAACTCTGAGAAATGATTGAAATTCTGACAAGTCTGTTCATTGTTTGCTCTTGTTTAACTTAAGATTTGATCGATTAATGATTCGGAAGGACTCGTTTCCCCATCCAGCTCAGTATTATGATCAACAAATACTCGACTAATAGGAGGAAAGATAACATGTCGAATAACGGAACATATCGAAATGAGATAATTTATTATCAACTCCTATCAACTGATGTCATTTGCATGTATCAAATATTTCAATACTGGTGAAAATTAATTTGTAATACGATTTAAAATATGATTCTGATAGTCTTAGAATATGTAGGTTATTAAAATTATAATGAGAGGAATTTGTTGGAATGCATTCTTAGTGTCTTTGAAGTAAACATAATGTATATTGAACTAGTTAAAATATCTAAATCATAAAATATATCTGCTTAAATTAATAAATTCGTGTAATGTTAATCAAAGTTATTTTTTTAAAAAATAAAAATATTTGCTATTAAAGATACCTGAGCAGTTAATGTTTTTAAAAAGTTTGACTTTTCATAAATAGTTCTTAAAAGCATATAAAAATTATTTTTATCTAAATTTACTTCATAAACGCATCTTCAAGAAATCATGAAATTATATTCTTTATACTTCTTACCAAAAATAAAATTTATTTTCAATTATATTATTTATTAATTAATTAGAATATTAAATGATGTTTATATAATCATAATATTAATAATAATAATAATAAAAGATGCATGGTGTTTTAAAATGTTTTTGCTAGTTTTTCATAAAATTTATAGCATAAAAGGGAAAATAAAAAATCGGTAACAAATGTTAAATTTTTAATGTTACGTTGATGTGAAATTACTTCTAATTGTATCAATGTATTTTCTCAAAATTATATTTACCAATTTCGTATTTATATTTAAGCACACAAAGTATACACATTAAATATTTTTTTTTAATTTTTAAGGGCGTACAAATAACTTATTTTAGAACAAATTAATAAAATTTTATACAAAGAATGAAATCCTTTTATACCATATTTTGTATGTAGACAAAATCATAAATTTTTAATCAATGATTTGCTAAAAATTTTATTTTTATGATTAAATGTTCAAACAAAATGTAAATTATTGCATCTTTGAACTCTTAACTTTAAATAAATAAATCTAAAAATTTATAATAGCAATATTAGAAACTTTTAAACTTATGAGAAGAGGAATGAAATCTGGACTAATGATAAATATGGAATTGTAAAATGTAAATAAAAATAGATTTCCCTTATAAATTCATTAATTCCTGTCAATTTTTCTTTGTCTTACATAAAAATATGAATGCATTATTGTATGTAAACTTCACCCAATTGAATTAATTTTTGAAATTTATGGTAACTGGTTTAATTGTTAAATAAATGCAGTTTAGGAATAAAAGCTTTCGTTTGCACATATCCAAATATTTATCATTCTAGAAACGGCTTTTTTCTGAGAAAAAATCTCATAAGAGCTGCTTAAAAGCTATCACAGCAACCTAAGTAATCTCTGTTAGCGCTATTAAATAAGCTTTATTCTTTCGTAAGCTTCTACGAGACAACGGTTTCGAAATTCAAGCTATAAAACTTTAGAACTTGTCACACAGTCGCAACCTAAGCCATGCATTCTCTTTTTTTTAGAAAAGAGAGTAATTTAAAACCCAGAACAGACTTTGAAGCAGAAATCTTTAGAACAAAAGCGAAGGTAAAAGGGCACTTAACTTGATGAGGGAGAAGTCGTTCTACACGCTCAAGACGTTTTCTAACTTTCTTCACAAGAAACTTTTAACTACCTAACAGCTAAGTCAACCAAACAGTTAAAAGAGCAACAGCGTGTGCTTTTCTTTTCAAACCCATTTGGTGAATTAATTGCTCTCATTAGGGTACTTGTTAATTACCCTGTTTCCGGGCATTTTGGGGGTGCACCAACTTTCTCTGGACTGAACTCTCAACTTGTTTTCCAACGGTTTCTAAAATGGTGGTTATTTGGCTCTCTTTTAAGAACTGTAGCACTCATTTACATGATTCAGATTACAGTCAGCAAAGGAAAAATTTTCATTATATTTAAATGTCCATTTGGCAATCATTGTGTAAATCCCATTCACATCATTCAATTAATATTTAATAAACTTAAGTACACATAATTCTGATAATTAATATTACTTCTTTAAAAGAAAACTTTTAATAAAATGCTGTTATTCATATATTAAATATGATAAACCTCATTGTGAATTAAAATATACAAACGCACTAATTATATTACAAGTAATCTAACACAACGTAATATATGCATACAGTGTGCTTCAATAAATTTGAATATTTAATTGTACAATGCATTTATTTACAACTAAACTTTGCACTTTGCATTTTATTTGTTTTCAAAATTAGAATTTATTTTTCTCGTAAAACAACAGATTTTTGGAAAATAATTTAAATAATTTATTTTTAAAAGTTTTCTTTAGACTTTCAAAATGTAATTTCTGATCTTTTAATAATATTTAATTTTATAAGAAATATTTAATTTATACACTATTTTACAAATTAACGACAAACATTTTTATGATTATAAGTTAACAGTGATAACTGGTAGAATATAAAAGGGGAAAATATATAAGATCTGAGAAAAACAATTTGTAGCGTTTTTACAAAAATTTTAAACTTTGTTGAAAAATTTAAAAAATTCTGAGAATAAAATAACAGAAAAAAATTCTAAGAACAAATATAATTTAATTTAATCAATAAAATGCAAGAAAAAATTGGATTATCAAATTATAATTTCATAAAAAAACTAAGAAATATTTTTCATTATTTCCACCAGACAGCACTCTAAATTGTTTTATTCATTAATGCATGGCTACTTTATCATAACCAGACATTACTTTTGTTAATATATCAGCAGCCATTCCGAAATTCAGAGGATATGAAAAGACATTTAAAAGCATAATGTACATTCACACATACGCATATATACATGAGTTGTTAGTATCTAATAGTTTGTAGGGGATCGTTTCGTTGCTAAGCTTTGATTTTTCCACATTGATTCATTGAAACTAATAACTACAGTGTGAAAGATACTTTAAGCTGGTAAATATCCATCTTATGTGGAAGTTGTACCCATAACCTCAGAATAAAAAGGCAAAAAACTAAGTATTCTAACACTAGATTGTCATCTAAGTTGACAGGAATTTAAAAGCGATATGTGTTTTTCAGTTTGTAAATTTTTAGATATTGTGAAGATTTATTTTGGTTAAGCTTGAAGTGAGTTTTGAATTTTTGAAACACGAGTGCGGAAAGTTATGAACGTATCTATTTTTCATGATAATGTAAGTATTTGTTCATAATTTTTTTATTTATTTCAAAAATTTTAACTGCTTTTTAAAGGCAGAATTTTTATCAAGTATTAATTCAGTAAATAATTTGATTTTTCTAGAATACAAATGCTTAAATTTAACTTTAAATAAAGTTATTTAAAGTACTTATTATGAACTATAAATGTACACACCAAAAGCATTTATCAAATTATCAACTCTAAATCTTAAGTGTTATAAAGACATTAATTATTTAACTGATCATTTCAAAATATCTGATTTAAAAGGAAAATTTTAAATGCTTTAAAAATTGCTCTTTTGATATGAACTGTTTTTTGTAATACCTTAAATATTTTTAATATTATTCTAAAAATTTGATTACGTAAATTCGTTATTGTGGAATATTGAATTTGTTTCTAAAAATATAAATTATCAATTAGACTACTATTAAAAATAACTATGTTATTTTAATAACTATTAAAGTTTGAATAAATTGTTATACATGAATTTAAATAAGACCAAACAAAATACCTTTTATAAATTATAAGACTAATTGTTGAAAAGTTTAACCACATGTGTTGTCATGTCACTTTAATGAACCGCACGCGCGCGAAACACTTTAATAATCTTAATTCATAATATACTGTTCCCGTTTACTATGACTTACTACTGGCGGTTGCATTAAAATTCTAAAGTATGGTCCCAACGAAAAGGTGTCGGATTTTATGTGTCGTAGACATCAGGGTGATTGTCCATCCATCAAAATGTCCATAAAGAAGTATCCAGTGGGAACATGTTCCAAACGACCCTCGATGAAAATTTGATAAATTGCACTTTTCTGTCACACCATTAGAGGCGCAATTGCGTGTACCTCAATCTCAACAATCTCATCTTGGCCAGCAACTATGAGTTCTGGATATGAATTTTGCAGTTTTCGGACTAGTTATGCTTTGAGAATTTTCACGCTCTAAAAGGCAATGAATATTCATAAATAATAGGAAAGTTTATGTTTTAGGCTGGACATTTTAGTGTATAGAGGGGGGGGGGATATTAATTTTAACGATTTTCATTTCACACGAATGACTCTTTGCTTTCTGGTGTAGAATTGTCCATAGTAGAATAATTTATATTAATGAATTCATATATTATGTTTATGAATTCATATAACTAATGTCAATTGAAAAAACTTTAAATACAAATATGTAAATAAAGGTATTATGATATTCAAAAAAATTTAAGTTAAGATTTTGTTAAAAACACTTGAGATGTAAAATTTAAATATTTAAAGAATATAAATTTAAAAAGCAATTTTTTGTTATCAGAATAAGTTGATTTTAAAATGCCCAGATTAATGTTAAAATGCCGGGCTAAGAAAATTAATGATTTGAAAAGAATTTTATAAAAACTTTAGAATAACATTAAAAGTTTTATAACTTTTGAATGGCGTCGTAGAACCTTTATTTTAAGAACATAGATTTTTATTATTGAAAAATAATAGATATTTTTTATTGTTATTTAAAAATTGAAATTAATGTATTTTGGAGATTAATAATCATAACTTTTTTTTTACTGCAGCAATATTGAATTATATCCTGAAAGATCTGGAATAGTTCCAAATTTTTTCACCTTCTTACTATTTTGAATCACGCAAATAAAAATTTTTAAAAATATTTACCAGTAAAACAAGACTAGATTTTTACTTAAAATGTTTGTCAAAAGTTTTTTAAAAATGTAATTTCAGAGAAAGAAATTCAAGACTCAGTACATAAAATATTGCTATTGTTGATTTAAGACATCTCCTTAAACTTATTTTGAAAATAATACAGAAATTTTTGAACTCGAGGTATATCTAACAATCTATTGATGTTTCGATAAGAATTCTTTTATAAGGCATAGGTCATACATTTATTCATAGTTTCTTTCACATTAAATATAGTACTGTGTTTCCATGAAAGGGGGATATAAAATAAATATGCAATGGTATTTTAAAAAGAGCATGCTTATAATTCTAAAAATATGCTTTATTTTATGATATCTATTAAATTTACATTGAAAATTGATAGACCGTAAGAGACAGTTATTTATTACTGAAATATAAGTTTCCATTACAAACTTCTATTACTTACCTTCTATCTTTGATTATAGTATAAAAAAAGATTGAAATAAATTCTCTGAAATAACATTCCCAATGTCTTTTAAAAGCAAACCCAATACATAATGAACATTCAATTTATTCTAATGATTTAATTAGATTTTATAAACCTTAATGATGTTAATTAAAACTAATGCATTCACATGAGATTAATTGTTAGAAAAATGTTGTTAGATTTCATTAAATGGATACCATTGTGTCAAAAAAGAGTTAAAGATGATGTTTCTCATTTTGATTCTAATAAAATTTGAATATACTTTCATTTTAAGATGAGCGTAATGTTAATTTGGTTGTTTTGAACACTCACACTATTCATACATATTAAATG
The DNA here is from genome assembly GCA_026290005.1 of Latrodectus geometricus. Lineage (NCBI taxonomy): Eukaryota > Metazoa > Arthropoda > Arachnida > Araneae > Theridiidae > Latrodectus > Latrodectus geometricus. The sequence continues at coordinate 49,693 of JAPDSC010008827.1, read as the reverse complement.
ATGAATATTTTAACTTTACGAAATTTGTGTGAAAATTTTAGAAGAATGAATAATATCTGTATTGTATAACAAAAGTAGAAAATAATATAAAATTTTGTATTCATTATATTTGTAGGTTTTGCTTTTATTTTTAATATTTCTGTAAATATTATGTAGCAATTTATTCACACATGATGTTGTTAAAATAGCATTTTTGATTTGAATGAAGAAATTATTCTGATTTTATTATCAATTAACACATTTCTACAAAAAGTTGATACTATGCCTAATATTTCTAAAAAATATTTTTATAAAATAAATGTGACAGTTTTCCTAAAATTTAAGATTTCCTCTATATTCATGTATTATTCCTCAAACACCAAACAGTTACAAATTGTCGTTGGTCAAGCATATCGTAAGCAATTTTAATGCATTCATAAATATTTATCTATTTAAATTGCTTTAAAAATTTAAAATTTTAAGAGATGGAACGTTTAGTTGTAATGGACTGTTCATAATATAATTTAAACAATGATTTGCAACGAGTGTTATTTTTTCACGTATTAATTATACTCTATAATCAGTTGTATAGTTATAATTAAATAGCTAAAAATATTTTGGCAAACTGTATAATTGTTTACTTTATTCATTTTGTATAACTAAACCTAATTATTAATTTAAATTAATTGGAATTCTATTGTTTCAAAATTGAACATTTCCTAATATATTAGTTGAACTCAGTTGAGTTTAAACATAAATAAAGAAATTTGTTTTTAATAACGATATTATTATTTCAAAAATAATACGACTGCATGGAAAAAAATCAGTAAAGAAAAGTTCACCAGCTTAACATTTCATCGTCCAAACTTTAAATAATGAAAGTACTAGAACAAGTAATATACTTCAAATAACCTTTATATTCGCTATGAAATGCAGTTACTTTCAGCAATAAAAAAATAGAACACTATGTGTATATATGCTATTATATTGATAATTTATGGATGGTTATTTTATTTATAGCCTTTATTGTCTGAAAAAGTTTGCGGACTAAAACATAGGCAGCTTATATTTCTAGATAATAGATAATTTGGTTTATTTGAGGATTGTATAAAAATAAAATCTATCAAAAAAAGCTAAGAAAATAAAAGTTAAAAAGAAAGACGATAGAAAGAGGATGAATCTTCTTTTTTTCCCATAAAGCCATCAGTGTCGTAAAAAAAAAACAACGAAAAAGAATGTGCTGTACTATAGAGAACCTAAAGTCAATAGAAATAGTTTTAACGAATGTATAGTGGGCCAGTTTGATGGAGTAAATTCATATTTCTTTGACGTTTATTTTCGATAAAATTCGAAAGAGATAAGAGAATGATGTAGTCTTTAAGGGAATTTTAAGTTTTGCATTCCTATTTTGACTTCTCTTTGCTTCTATAAAAATTAATTTTATCACAAATTTCTTCGAATAACCATCTTTTCTTTTGAAATATTCTATAATATATTTTATCATATAAAAATTTCCAAACAATTTCTTTCAAAATATCGGGAAAAGTATATTTAATTTTATACCATAGATTTTTATTAACTGTAAAGTGCAATCAGCTATAGTATGTCTTTTAAATAATAATATTTAAATTTTATAGTTAATATTTCTTGGTAACCAAAATTAATTAAAATTTATTTTCATATTGTAATTTTTGATTGTGTGTGTGTGACAACTGCACAATGTCAAAAATATCTACACACATAATTATTTGAGTGCTAAACAATGAACTAACTTTTCAACTCTGCTACACTATGAACTAATTTTTATTTACATTTAGATTGTTTAAATTATATAACATTTTGTTCTTATAAAAAATATATCTGATATTTTGGTATTCACTCCTTTTGATGATAATTTGTATGCATTTAATATAAGGAAAATTTTATATAATTTCTATTGAATATAAAAAAAAATCTTTGATATTATCAAATATACTTTTAGACAACTAGATGCAAAACTTTTAGAAAGTTTATGTTTTTATGGATACTAAAGAGTAAAATTTGATTGTTCAAATATTTTCAGATTATGTTGCATATGATGTCTTATTTAAATATAATTTACAACAATATGTATATGAGTGATTCCATACTAATACTTCACAACAAATATTATTATAAGCATTAAGAAAATAAATTCCGTGCCCCACTTTAAATATGGAAAATGTAACTAAATTTATTTTTTTTAGTTTTCCTTGCTGCAAACAAATTTAAGATAAAAACATATTATAATAGTCAGAATACACAAAGACCTCGAAAGAAATTGGCATATAAGGGTATTACTCCATTTCAATCTTATTTTTATAAAAAATCTTATTTTTAATTTTATTTTATTACATGCACTCTGTAGTCATAATATAATGAATAATTTAGAAATATTCATAAAGTAGAATATCATAAACATTTTATTAAATAAATATACTTAATTCTCATAATATTACCTGTTATTTTACACATGATCTTTACATTGGTTAATGTTTCACACTAATAAAATTTTACATAGATCACTTTTAGAGTTTCGTTAATAATACTCTTTATTGATTAATATTTTTAATTCTGATCATTAAATAATGCATTTAAACTTAAAAAATTGTTAAATGGTACTTCTGTGAAAGAAAGTTAGATCGATCTTCGCAACCCATTTTGACAGCGCAAGTAAATACTTCGACAGCTTCCTCAAAAGGCAATCTTTATAATAATGATATGCAAAAGAGATCCCTGCATCAGAAACAGAAGTTTTCATGTGGAAACAAGAGGGGAAAATGTGGGGAAAAATTAAAGAAGATTGAAGATAAGGGAAGCTAGAGAGAACGATGAGCTGTCGTCGGTTAAGTTATACGATGACGAAGTTTTTAATATATTTTTTCTTTTACTCTTGTCCTTAAAAGCTCTTAGTCTTAATTTTGTTATTTTTGAAGAAAGTGAGAGAAGGACCGACCAGAGAATCGATAGCCTGCTACTTCATGCTTAACTTATTATGAGTACTCGGGACAATTTGATTACTTTTTATGGTCGTTGTAATGATGTGTTTTTTATGCGCGGTCTCGAATATATAAGCATTTTTTCATTTGCCTAAAAGAAAAGCTTTATTTCATTACAGGTCTCCGCTAAAACATGACATAACATGAGAGAGGTTTTTTTTTTATATCTTTCTGCCAAATTTGAAATAAAAGTCAAAAAATTAATTTCGTAAAAAAGGAAACTTACGTGATTCAGTTATATTTTTTGCTGTCGTTTATATTTTGATCAGAATTATGGGTGAATAGATAGGTGAAGTGGCTTAGCTAATATCAAATTAATTCATTTATTCCTAGCCGTTAGCGTTAACTTTTAGTGTATTACTGATTTACGGAATGGAGTGGCAGTCCAAAGCTTAAAATTTATTTCTTAAATATAAGGATGTAATAGCAAAATCAATAAGCAATTGAGTTTATATTCAACTAAAGAATATAAAAGATATTAAGGCAGTGGTTTGGGAAATAAATTTATTTTATTGTCTTGAGGTGTACCTGATTATAACTTAAAAATATTGGTAACATTAATTTTGTGCATTTTAAATATTTAAATATAATGATTTTGAAAATCTCCTGATGCCAAATCATCAAACGTAAATTAAATTTCGGAAGTAATAGAAAATGGATTAAAGGTTATTGTACATTTTAATGGAAAAAAGTTTTATGGAAACAAATGCTAAAAATTTCAAGAAAATTATACACATCGAAGATACACTTAAAGCAATTAATTTAAGCCGATTTATTTTAATTTTGTTCAAGGACAGAATCAAAGGAATTTATGGGTTATGAAAAAAGAATAGTTAATAAATAATTAGCGAATTGTTTTTTAGATAGAATAATAAAGAATAATAATTTTTGTGAGTTTAAAAAGGAATAGCTGTGTGGTTTATATTGCATGAATAGCTTTTACTTCTTTCTGATGTTAAGAAAAGCAAAAATATATATTTTTAATGTTAGCAGCTTAAAATGGATATGGAAAATAAAATATTCTTCACTATTTGTAAGAGAATAAAATTATTACTCTATTCCAATTTTATTTTGTAAAAATAATAAGACATAGGCAGAATTTATTTGAACTAATATGAAGTACTTGCTGCTGAAACATTAAAATTTATTACCAAAAATGAGCCATTGTATTATGGTATTTCACAATTAATGATGTTCTGATAAATATTATGTGTTTTTGGAAACGAGCAGTTAAGCAAAAGATATCGGATTTTACTATCTGAATGCGATTATTTTGCTAACAATTTTAATTTTCATAATGATTATTTTGCAATATGAATAAAAATATTCAAACTTTTCTTTTAATATTTTTAATTTCTTTAATAAAGACAAATTTTATGTCTCATAACACAAGATATATTAATTTGAATTAGGTAAAAATTCGAACAAAAAACAGCATAAGGGGAATATATATTCAATATTAATTTAATAATTACATTATTTTATTTTGGAGATATTAAAATCAAAATGTTATAAAAGGTGGTCTGGGATAAATAAAGCTCAAAATGTATTTCTAAACTTTGCAGTAGTACAATATATAAGAAATTTTTATTGTGCTTAAGTACCAAAACATAATATATTTTTTGTACAAAAAATATATTAAATTTTGGTACTGGGAGATAATTATGAAATTTCACGTGATGTTAGAATTGTATGAAACTTGGTATTGATCCAATTCGATTCCTATTTTATATAATAAAGAGTTTTTCCTATTGGTAATATTCCTCTAACCTTTAAAAAATCTGATAAAATATTTCATGATGTATATTTCAAATTTATTTAATTTTAAATAGGAATTACTAGGTTTGATTTTGTTAATTTAATCTATAATATTTATAATATTTTTTTTAATTAAATTAAATAAATGGGATATTTCATGCTTTCTCATCACAAAATTATATTTTGATAAATAAAAATTTTTGAAAACAAAATTTCCATAGAATATTATATTCTTCTTTATTTTAAGCATTTTATATTTGAAGAGAGTTTTTAAAGTAATTTTCTCTTTGAATTTTAAGTTCTCTGTGAAGATACCATTTTTATAAGAATATGCACTTAGATTCAAGAATTTTTAAAGTTATTAATCCTAGGTATCCCTATCTTAGGTATTTTTCATGTTAGTATTTTTCATAACATAAATGGAATTTATAATAACGTATTACGGATGCATTTTTTTAAAACGTATATCTTTAATTTCCTGATTAATTTTTATAAATGTTTTGATTTTTTATAATTGTTTAAAATAATAACAATAATTTATATTCTACTGTTTAGTTGAAAGTTTTGTGCAAAATTCAAAAATGCATTAAGCAAAATTTGTTTTTCAAAAATAATAGCTTAATAAATGAAATAACTAGAAAAAGTAAAACAATTGTTGAAAAAAAGTTTTTGAATATTATCAAGTGAAATGTTAACATAGTTACAATACTCGATTTTATGCATCCTAACTTAAGTGATTTACCATAATATGTTTCATTTAGTAACACACGTCTTCTATTTCAATGTGCAAGGATATATAATAAATCAACAACGGTGGAACATGCACCATTATTCCCAATAAACCACTCAATGATGCATCTTCATTTCCTCAGTCATAGTCATTTATCACAAATTTACCATCCTCTGTGTAATTTAGAGATCTAAATAATTTATGTTCTCAAAACCAAGCCTATATTTTTTTTTCTTCGTCCACAAATTGAATTTCGCAATAAGACATAAACAGAATTCGACAGTAATTGAATTTGACCGAATTTATTAGTTCTACCTCCCTTCCCCCCTTTAAAAAGTATTTGCTTATCATAAACATAAACTCTTCAATGTACAATATCTGAAGCAAGGAGAAAAAGACTAGAAACAACTTTAAAACGTTCCGGAATATTTTATGGATTTTTCCTTACTCTCTTGGGGGATGTGAAATTTCTCTTGAAGAGTAAGGATATTTTAGAAATAACGCCCGTTCTGATTAGGATCGTTACCACTAGGCAGATGTTTGTTTTTTTCATTCGGTTCAAACAGAAAGAAGAAATATACTTTGTGTAATTTTAGTACAGGCTAAAAATTTAATTTCATTAGAAAGAATATAGAAGTGGATGAATGATGAAAAGTAATATGTTAGCTTATTACAAATTTTCAATACCTCTGATTATACTTTCACTCAAATTGTAATAATTTTTTCTCCTACCCTTGATTAAACTTTCTTTTTTTAATTAGAAACAACATAATTCATTTAGTTTATGAATTCATTTCCAGTTTTCATTTATTTTCATTTCTGTAAGGTATTTCTGTGTGAAACAATGTATCTTGTAGAATTGAAAAAAAAATTGTTGGAAAAAATATTATTTTACTAAAAATTACTTATAATATCTTAAATTGCTTTGAATTTTATTACATTCATAGAGAAAAACTAATTTGGAAAAATTACAAAACTCCAAAAGCCTAAAAATTATAATAAAACTTGTAGAGAAAATTAATATTTTATTGTTTTCTGAAACAACTGTAAATTGAACATGCATGATTCATGAAATAAAATATTTTACATATCAGGTAATTCAGTTAAAATACAGAAATGTGAAACATTTTCTTCAGCAATATTCATAAATGCTCTCCATTGCTTCAATAATGATTTATAAATGATCTTTAATATAAATTTCTTGTAGGAAAAATTCTCAATAAAAATATCTTTAGACACTATAGTAAAAAGAGTTATGTGCATAAATAGCCATGCAATTGTACTTTTGTAAGGCTTGAATTCAATCATGTTGTAATATTTATTATTAATTTCATGAAAACAAAATTTAATGCTTCTTTGTCCATTATATTTATTTAACTTTATGTTTATTCTTTTTAGTTTAATGGCTATAGTTTAATCTCTGCTGCTCACTTATAGATTGGTATAAGAACATGTATTGAGCTTCATTTCAGTTTTACAAGTAACAAAATCTATATATATCTATATATAAATATCTAAATAACTACAAGAAATCCCATAAATATCATAGAATACATCATAGAATTCCAAACAATAGTCGACATTATTGGTAGAAAGTCACTTTTTACAATTTAGTCACAATTTTCTTTTTATAAGATACTAGAAAAACACAAAGAAAACATTGAAAATATTTGTAGAAGGAGGTTTGGGTTATATTTAATTACCAAAAAATAACTATGCAATCTGTTGTAATATAAAAGCAAGCATAAAAAAGTTAATAACCTGAAAATATAAATAAGCTTTATAATGTTACAAATAACTTCAGTTAAATTCATATAAGTTCCATGTATTTCATTCGCAGAAATGTTCTCTTTAAGAATTTACGGAATAACAACATTGGAGCACTTTTAATGTATCGCTCTCTGTAATACTTGTAAAAGATGATGCATAAATATTTTTAAAATTTAGATCAATATAATATAAGGAATCATTTATATAAAAATAAAATAAAATTTTATGTAATTTCTAATATTTCTATAAGTTTTCTACAAATTATATTATTTTATGACTTATGAGAGGCAATTTTCAACAACATTAATGTATACAAATAACTTTATGAATTAGTTAATATAATTTGTTCTTTTCTTCAATAAAAGTTTATTCTTATTGGAATTTATTGTAATAGAAATTATTTCACAGAATTTTTCCATTCTTTATTATGTTATATTGACTGGAAAATTATCGAATTTTAATTATGTATTAAAAAGACAATAGTCGAGGATTACATTTATACTTACTAAACAAATATTTTAGACCAAATTAATTTCTGATAATAAGTGATAAAAAATAATTTCTGATAATTAGTAATATATAATATTTCTTAAAAATTGTTTTTGAAAAGTGAAGTTTGTTTATTAACGTATATAAAATTTAAATGTAAAGATATAAAGGAATTTGTTCGAGAAAATATGAATGAAATAAATTACATTATTTGTATCTGAATTAAGTAATAGGTATAAAATGAGTCTTTAAAAAGCACCATATTATGTTTATTATTATTTAAATACAAATAAGATATTAAAATGCTTAACATTATTTAAAGTAAAAAGTTTATTGAAGTTTATGTACTTATTTATAAAAAATTAATACATATTGATTAATTTATTTAATACGCATTTCATTTCTTTTAAATGTAAGATATTTACCAGAAGAATTAAATATACTTCATTGACCTTGTTTATTTTATCAAAAGTAAACGCAAAATTTGTCAAAACTTACAACTTTTATTTAAATAAAATTTAAAATTTATATTTTAATTAAAAGGCAATACTGTAAAAAAAGATTATTGAACAAAGATATTTGTTTCATTAAATTCAATGTACATTACATAATTACATATTTTTTACAAAAAAACTATAAAAAGTACATATCATAGTAAGAAAACTATTATTTTTGATATAATCAACTTTCGAAGTATAAATCTTTAATGAAAGCATAAGTTTTTTTTATTTAATATCTTTAAGTTGTTATTTAGTTTCCTTTTCTTATTTTTTGTATTAACTCATATTTTCTCAAAAAACAAAACCTGAATAAAATTTCAAATGCAAAATAGTTCAGAGATTTTTTTCCAACTTTTTACTCCAAAATGTTTTCTTGTGTTGGATAAAATCTAATATAGTCTTTATACTGTTGAAATTTTTTAAAAGATTAAAGTTAAAAGTTTTGAAATGTTTATTGAGTAGAAAAAACTTTCAAAACATATAAAAAAAATCTTTTTTTGTATATCATTCATGTTTCTATTTTTTATATATTTTTTCACGGTTTCTCAATCCTAAAAATATTTTCCAATGTTTTTTTTTTTGTTGAAATTATAAGCAAATTAGGAAACCTTTTGAATGAGTAAAAAAGTTTCTGTGAAAGAAAATACGCGATAAAATACTTTGTAAGTATTTTCAATACAATAATACCTAAAAATTCACACAGAAACAAGTAAAAAATATCTGTTTGAAAGAAGATTAGTTGTCTTATTGTGTAGTTATCTTAGATTTAAAGCATTTTGCAGTAAAAATGATTACTTAATAGTTCTTTTAATTTAATCTGATGAAAAAATCAGATTTTATAAATTTATGAAGAAAATAATGCGCTGGTTGCTTGTTTGTGATGTTCATATCTTTGATAGCATTTATTCACGTATACAACTTCACCCAATTTCCTATTAGGATAATGTTTTCATACTTTAAATCTTATTTAAAAGCAAACATTTTGAATTAATAAATTACGTGTGAGTAAATAGGTTATAAATTTATTTCCTTAAGCCTTTGCTCAAAGTAAAGATTTTTTTAGTTTTATAATCTTTGCTTGAATTATAAGTGTCTTTTATAATTAAAATATTTGTCTCATCAAGTTTCTTAAATCTATTTTATTTAAAAATTAATGTTTTTCACTTATGATTAAAGATATTTCAATCAAATGTTTGAATTACTGTTTGAATTACGTTACATTTCTGACATCCTATTTCTACGAATTTAAAGTTGCTCCAAAGCCAGCCACATCAACATTTCAGATTATTGATACTTAACAAAGTTATCACAGTGCTCACATGCTTATCATTAAACAATTTTTAGCAAAATGATATTGGATTCCCGTTGATTGTGAAACTTATTTATCCAATGAACATGTAAATCTCCAGATAAATTAGGATTAAATTTGGTATCTTTTGTTCATAAAAGCAGAAATAAACCATCAATTCATATTATAATGATATCAATCAATATAATTTCCTAAAACTGTAATAATAAAAATTTATTTAGAAGTTAACATAAAAATTAGGAAATATTAGCTATTTATAAGGAAAATTATTTGTTGCATTTGCAAGTAAACACATTTTTCCGAAATAAAGTAAAGGATATGTAACTAGAAAAGCAGCCGAGATATATTGCCGTTGGAAAGCAGAAAAAGAGTTTCCGGATGGGAAAAAAATTGTGTGTTATTTTCAACAAAACATATTTTTGTTGACCCAAGGAAAACGCATGAAGATTAATATCAACGTTGTATATAAATTGCTCCCGAAAATTCTTAAACACTGTAATTTTGGTCATCACAATTATGTATAATGTTCCTAAAGTGGGTGAGAAAGTACTATGATGAGTTAAGTATTATCCGATAACAAGAACCCGATAGGGACTCACACACACAGATTTTCCTTTTTTTCTCATTAAAGTTCACTCTAAGGCATTTAATGATAATCGATACCCTCATTAGTCTTTTTAAATGGCCACCAAAATAGTTAAAATAGTGTTTTTCTCTTTTACTGACCCTAGAATAAGAAGGCATATTTTAATGTTCTTTTATGTTGCATTATCAGCACTAATCGATGGAATTGAATTCGATTAATGAATAGTGGCTGCAACATTTTGCACACCATTGCTTAGTAATTGCTGTTTCATTCACTCTTCTAGATAAACTTAGGATCATTTTGATACAGAATATTTTAAATGAAGGAATTTTTTTATATATTTTCTTCATCTAAATTCAATTATTTGTTATTTAAATAAAGAAAACATTTTAATTACTTGTATTTATATTTGCTGCTTCATTTGAGATTAAATCACAGCAGACAAAACATTAATAATTGATTTTAAAATGAAAAATAAAAAAATTAACTGCTGCAATAAAATTTGAAATAATTGGTGCACATTATGAGCAAATAAGTAATAAATTAATAAATTAGTTCTTCATAGTTTAATATAATTTCTCTCTAGTTTCCATACTCAGATTCTAAATAATTGATTTTATAATCAAGTTTCACCTTGAATTTGTTGATTTGCTGTTAAAAAAATTATATTCAGTTTTAAATGTTTTATTATAATTTTTATCAATACCAATAAGTCAATAAATCATGTTCATTAGTATGTTACTTTATGATCCTGTCATTATATCAATTCAAACAGAATCACTTAAATTTTGCTTAAAAATATTTATTTGAAAATTATTGAACAGTTTTAATAATGTTGAGATCAGTTAAATAAGAATCATTTATTAATGTTTCAAAAAATAGTAGGGAATATTAGTTTCATATATAAGTATAGATATTTTTATCTAAAAATAATATGAAATTCAGAAATAAATGAAAATAAAATAGGAGAGTTTAATTAATTTTTTTAAAAATGTTAAAAAATCGAAACTTCATAAAAAAGCTAAACATTTGGCATTTGTTCAGTGGTAACCCCAAACGTTTTTCAAAATTCATTCTCATTCTTTAATATTTAATGCCATTTCTATTGTTAAATATTATTAAAAAATAATAATTTTATTTATTAAACAAAATTATAGAAAAATATATTTTAATATTATTGACCAAATAATAATTTTATTTATAAAATATATTTATTGGAAAATAGCTTTATTTTGAATTTGTGTTGGTAATATTTGTATTAGAACATCTAAAACAATGCAGTTTTTTTCAGATTTAACAGACATAAAGATTTTCATTTTATTGAAAATTTTGTTAATTTCTAGTTCAAGATGAGTGTTAATGTTAAATCAAAAGTTACATTTCTTATCATTTAATCTGAAAAATAATCCGTTATATATTACCTAATTAAAAACCGCTATATATTAACTATATATAATCCTTGCAAAAAGTACTTACAAACCTACAAACTTTCTAAAACAGAAATACTATTTAATTTTATAGGCATTCAAGAAGATATTACTTAAGAAAATGTTTTTCAAATGTATTCAGGACACATTTAACGAAATGTGCATGACACAGAGAATTTTCAAACGAATGTGTGGTCCCATGAGAAAATCATCATCTGCAATTTCAACTTCAGAAGTAAGAGGAGTCCAAGGAGGAAATGAAAAGGAGGAAAAAATATTCTCATGAAATGAAAAAAAAGGGGGAGACTTACTGCTTGACATGTTGATTGCGTTTCCTTGTAATGGAGTAGGGGGATGCCCGGATCGAGAGAAGTTGACCCACAACGTGTGCCAAGAAACACACTAATTGATTCTCGACACCATACCGAGTGTCGAAAAGGGTGACCGAAGAAATGTGCACCGCGTCTTGGGTTTTGCTTATGTTTTATTCTTTGGGCCACTCTCTGAGTAGCGAGTTCATTAGATTTATTCTTTCTGATAGAGTAGAGCCGAAATTTCTTTTCCCATTCATTTTATTGGCTAGATTCTATTGATGTATATATCTCTGCCTTCATGTTAGACATATTGGTACACAAAACTGTTTTCAGAATGTAATTCAATCAATTTCATACATTACTTGTGACTAATTTTGATTTACTTAAAGTGTACTAAAACCTAATAGATAACCAAATTAGTTTACTTAATGTTAGAATAATGTATAAAAACAATACATTTAAAACAAGTATAGATTAGTTTTGTAATTTCATTCATGGAAGATTCTAAATATAAAAGCATTTAACTTCTTAAATCACCTTGTAAATAATTAAACTAAAAATTACTAAATTTTTAGAAGAAAGTTGCTTTAAGTAATTTCTTGTCTGCGATAGCAAAAACTGAATTTTTTAATGAAAGAATGACACTTTCTTTTGTAATGTAAATAAAAAATATTTTTATGTATGTCTTAAATTCAAGTAAAATGAAATGAATACTTTAATACATAAATCCAGGGTGTTATTTTAATAAATCTAAGATTTATGTAAATCTAAGATTACTTAAATAACAACTTACAATTGGTCTTTAAAAGTTTTATAAATTTTCAAAATTTTGGAAAAAAATATTTCTAGGGAAAAAAGAAGATTTAGTTTAGAATAAAATTAAGAATAATTAAAAAATTTTTACAATAAAAGGGGTTTTCTATTATTTCAAAGAATTCTCTTAGGTTATCAAAAAAAAATATAGAAGATTAAGGTCTCGAATTATTTTTTAACTGAGATTTTATCAACATGCAACATCTAAATTTCCTGAAAAAAAGAATGGACTTTCTTGAAAAAAGAAACCACTCCAAATGATGACAATTTATTTTTCTATGGTGTACTTGTAATATATTATTCTTGAAGAAGGATAAAAAAATACTTGTATAACCATCAGTTTTGAAATATATTGTTAAATAGATAACTGATTGTTTTTAACATGTCAAAATAAAATAAAGATTAGAACATTTTTACTAATAAAAAATTTTTTTTATAATTAATATTTGCATTCAATGTGTTAAAATGTTAAAAAATTAATTTTTCTCAGTGGCGATATTTACAAGAAAAATATGATTTTTTTCCTAAGACATTTAAATATCTACTTTGGTAAATATTTGTATTGAAGTTCTTTAAGGTACAAGATTCTTCAGCCCAGCAGTCCTAATTACCATAGTTGGATCATAAATTAATATTCGCTGTAAATTATAATATACTTATATGCAGAAATTTATAAACAAAGTGATTGTATGTTATTCAAATTCAAATAAATTTCATTTATTTGATTTGGAATGCTATTTCAAAAACTATAAATAGGAAATTGTTCTGTGAGATGAAGAAAATATTGTGATTCATATATAGAAGAAGAGGAATCTCATATTAAAAATATGATGTTTCTGATAAAATATAAATTCTTAATAATAAGTTAATTTTATTTTACCTGCCCTTGAGGCTTTGGTTGCATCCATGCCATGATATTTTGTTCAAGATATTGCTGAGCTTGTTGTGCAACAGCGCCTGGAACCGCAGGTGTAGAAGGAGTTGGACCCTTTCCTGGCCGAGACATCCTTAAAATAAATCAATTTGTCAAAAATAGTTCAAAATAAAGATGTAATGCCAAAGATAAACCTCTGCTATAAATGAGATTAGTGCGACTAAGCGATTAAAATTCAAATATTACGCAATACACACACTGAAGTAATATTTAAATTAGGCAAGAATAAGTATTTAGGAAAGATATAAATTTGTTATGATAGCCATTGCTTTGAAAAGTAGTGAATTGATATTGAAAACATATTTAACTACGTTGATTGTTCAGCATAATATTTGTATTTATTTTTAAAGGTGTTGTTTAAAATTAGATAATTTTAATATCAGAAAATATCACCGTTTACTATAATGTAATCATGATTTAATGAAGTTTATAAGACAATTGGGATTTATTTTTATTTACTTATAAAAGTGACATTTAAATAGTGCAACAGATAGAAAAAATGGAAGAGCAAAAAATTTATAAAAAATAAATACTGATTTAAAAATACATGAAAATGTTCATCATTTAATAATTCTGAATTTTTAGAATCATGAATACTTATAATTTAAGCACATTAACACTCCATATAACATGCTTAATTTTCTTAAAATAGTTGCAAATATATTTAAGAAACAAATTTTTTGAAGTAAAATATGCATAATTTAATGTTTACTTAAATTTCAAAAAATGAAAATTTTGCTGCAGATAAAATAATTAAGAAAAATTTAAGAAGTGCAAGAAAAATGATCTACAGAAAATTAAAATCTTAGCTACAACTGGAAGAAAATTCAATCAAATGTGCCTACACAAAAATGTTGTATTCATATAATCAAGATTAATTTAAAAATTTCTCACGCGATTCATGATTTTCAAAGAATAAATATATTTTACTTATTTTCAAGAAAACAATAGCTTATCACAGATTCTTTAGTATCATAATTTTATTTATTCCTAAAAAAGTAAAAATGCAGCGATGTTTGAAAAATTCATCATTTTCTAAAATAGATTAACAATTAAAAATAATTTAACGTGTGAATGTTTTTAAATTAGAATGTATCCATTGATCTTTGTCCATAAATTTTTCTAATTTTCTTAAAATATATCTATATTCAGATAGAATTTAATTATTAAACTTTATATATTCATTAAAGTGCCTTAAATTATAGTATTCAATTTTCTAATTATTATATAAAGAAAATAGTTTTTTTTAACAATATTTATAGAAGAATTAGCAAAAAGGCATGTATAAATTCAAACTATATATTAATATTTATATAAGAGACAAGACTTTTAAAGATAGAACATCTAAGAAAGAAAAATTATTGATATTTAAATTTTAAGCTCCCTTATAAATTTTACCAAAATTTATCAATATAAGTTAAAATTTTTTTACTCAGTTTTCAATATATATCTGTTAACAAAAATATATTGGATATTTATGAAGCGTATCTATATAAAATTATTATATCTCTATTCACTTAATTATTATACACATATATTATGTGTGTAAATATAAGTACACACACACATATATTTATGTATGTGTGTGAATATACTCGCAATCAGTACTTTTTTTGAAATATTTATTTTCTAGAATATTAATTGGGTAAAAATAAATT
>JAPDSC010008827.1:0-24409 GCA_026290005.1 Latrodectus geometricus | reverse complement strand
ACCGAAACGTCATTTTCTTCCTTTCTCGAGATTAATTGTTTCAAGAAAATTCAGAAATATTTTCAAATTATCATTGAAACGAAAGTCACATAATTTCTTTCAAAATGTTGAAAAAGTAGTTTTTACAACGCAAGAGCATCAAAGGAAATTTATTCAAATTCATATTAAGTTAGTAATATTAGTTTTAAAAGTTAAAAGAGGCTCTTTTGAATATAATAACTGCAAGTATCTTTAAGACGAAAATGTCTTTTGTGGGAATTCTTTTAATGCAATTCCACAACCTCTGATAAAAGTTTGTTTTGTTAATTATGCATATAATTAATTCATGTTTATTAATGAGAATATTCATATTTTCAAATTAATTTTGGCTAGATGAATTTATTTTTAAAAATTTTACTTTTCTTCTATATTACTTTTTTCTTTATTACAACTTAAGCAAATTACTTTACAGAACTTAAGTATATAAAGTAAAATATAATTATTTTCAGTAAATTGTAAAAATTTATGTAATTTCTTTATCACTTAATATTTCGCTTTTAGAAGCTTTTATAATTCTAAGAAATAGCTTTTAAAAGGATTAAATTAGTGTTTCTTTCATAATTTCCCTGATGCTTTTGAACGATTTAAAAATAATTAGCACACCACTTCCATGATATAATATGCAACTTTTTCAAGTATTGGAAAAATTACATTTAAAAAGTCATTATTTTCATAAAATTTGATGATTTCTACAAAATGATTAATAAAGTTGATTTTATCATTAATCTAATGACAATTACACGTACTAAGTAATATTTAAATCATTATATTTATTTAAACAATTGAAAAGATTAATCAAAACCTCAGATAGTGAAATTTTGTTGCAATGTCATTCAATGAAGCCAAATATTTGTAAATTAACTTATTTAAAAACATTTTATCTTGTACAAAATACTTAAAAAAATAATATAAAACTTCTGGCTGAATAAATTGATTCCAAATACGGAAGAATTTGAAGACAAAATATTTCGCTATCGTTAAATACAATTTTTTCTTATTATTTAAAAAAACACTATATAGAAAATTCATTTAATTCAAAATAGCTTAGAAATTCTATATTTCAAAAAGCAAACATCAATTAATCAATCTGAATTTTTTAAAATTTTTATGGCAGATGGTTGTAATAAATGAAGCAATTGAATAGCCATATTAGAAAAAACTAAAAAATTTTATAAGGATGTTTTTACACAGGTATTCATTTTCCTGTAAGCCTTTTCCTTCACTACTTAAGCATTTTTTTATTACTTTATGCTTATGATAAATGAATATTTAATATCGGTAAGGTCTTTTCGTATAAACTTTAACAGCTTTAATTGAAAAGTCACTTGCTTTAACAACGACAACATTTATATTGACAATATAATGACGAATAAGATAATAATGAATCGATTTATAAATTAGCAATTTCTTAAAATTTATTTATATTAAGATATTTCAAAAGGATCACATTAAAATATTTAAGAATTTTTAAATCAGAAGTAATTATATTGTCATAAACATTCTTAATAATATTGTATTTAAACATACATATGTTTATATTGTTGTTTCACAACGGTTGCAACTGTCATTTAATGAGCTTGATCATATGAAGTTACAAGTAAAGATTTTTGTTGACAGTTACAGTATTTCTAATACATTTTATTATATTTTACTTATATAATCTACATTTTAAAGAATGGAGCATTTGATTATACCGGGACATTTATATTTCAGAGAATAGTTATACTTGATTTATTTCGGAGAATTTTTATATAATTCAGATGATTTTCAATACCTATAGTTCTTATGATTTCTCTATAAAACTAGCAACACTCTCATAAAGTAAAGATGTATGAACAAATATTAAGAAACGGGTAATTTTAATGAATTTTTATACAGTCTTCTCAAAGATAAAATATTTTATAAATGATTTTATCTTTCACATTTTAAACAATAAATATTAAAAGATCTATAAATTCACTTTGGCAAAGTTTTAAATTGAACAAATATCAAATATTTTAGACACATAATAGAGAAATGGTAGAAGTACACTTGCAAATGGTTGTTAAAAATGTTCTAAAAAATGATTCACTAAAGATCCTTATTAAATTTAAAATATATGTTTAAATTGTTTCTATTAAATTGAACAAGTTCATGCTGAATTCCTTCTTAATAATAAATATCAAACACTTAAATTTAAAATCTAAAAATCATTGTTACATTATTTTACATTTGAATCTATATTGCATATAAAATTAATAATAATTGGTTTAAAATTTTCCTTAATTTTTTGAAACTTCGAAAATAAAAAATATTTTTGTTTAATATTAAAAATTTTATTTTAAAATAGAAAATATCAATTTATGTTTAAGAGTTAAATTAAATAATTATTATAAATCTGCCTGGTTACTTTTTATCATTATACGATAATATTATTCATTAACTCAATTGCCATTTAATAAATATTAAAATGGGGATCATATGTAAGATAATATCTTTTTGAGTCTCATCTGTGGTATAAAGTAAATAGGAAAATAAAGAGCTTCATTTTCATGCTTAAAAGTTTTAATAAACATGGTCATTTATTTGAAAGAAGAAACTAATAGCAAGGAAGAAATGAAGCACACGAAACTCAAAAAACAATGTAAATTTTCTCTCCGATTGTTAATCAGTAGAAGCATGAAATCGAATATTTCTATACTGATTTATTGAAACGAACATATATCTGCGTATCAAAATGTGATATGCATTCATTAAAAGAGATAAAGCTAACGTATGTGTAATTATGGTTCTAAAGTTATTTAAATTAAAAACAATTTAATTTTTGATTCAAATTGCGCCATTTTAAAAATGAAATTATATTGGATACTATATGTTAGATATCACATTAAGTTGGGTTAATTTTTTTTAGTTCTTACCAGTCTGTTGGCTAACATTTAATGCTTTTAAAAATAATAATATTTTTTTGTAATTGCTTAATTAACTAACTTAAACAATGAAAGAGAATATGTGCGTATACATAAATGATATTTAGAAACTGTTGTACTGTAGAATTTTTTTGTTCATTAATTTGTATATATTAAATGAACTATTCTCTATTAAAATTAATATAACAGGAAGTAAGAAAGGAAAATAATAACCCAATAATAATCGGTTACTAGTCATTTTAATAATGAGAGATTAAGTCATATTAAATTTCTCAGAAATCAAAGACATAGATCTCTGTAATCAGTACCATTATTATCACGTAAAACAATGGGTTAGCATAAATACATTAAATCGATGCTGATAATGTGTGTTTTTAACATTCCTTCAAAAAGAATCATTGTATACAGAGTTTAAAATATATATTCAATATTTGCTATTTCTCCGTGATATCAACACTATTCAAAAAGCTTTCCAATAGAGTTGTTTTCGCACCAGAATAGTTCCCGGTATTTAGCCCTTAGTTGGGCTCGACCAGTTAGTGGAAGCAACCAAGAGAGAGTCTCTGTAATTTAGAAAAAGGGACCAATCTGAAAACCCCTAATATTTGACCACCACTAGAGGTATGTTTCATTAGGACAGATCTTTGGTCACCACTAGAGGTATGTATCATTAGGAAAGATATTTGATTAAGTCAGGATGCGAACACGCAACTTTCCGATAAAGATAACGTCAACTTAACTATTCAGGATGTCTTGGTACTCTTTAATGGGATTGTTGTTACACCAGCATGCATGCTAGAACCTATGAGGATGTTTGAGCTTTTCGTGGATGTTGAGTCGAAGATGCAATCAAATGTAACTGAAGTTGTGGTAATTATGTTGCCCGTTCATGTTGCTGTAAACATGTTTGAATTACGTATAACTTTGGCAACAATTCGATAGTGATGAGGTCAGATATGAATTGTAGATACAACAGTTCAAATTCAATTTCGATTAGAGTTACAAACTTGTATGATTTTCTTAATGTTACTTAAATAAAAATAATTTTTACCCTTTTAAAGATTATTTAATTGGTGAGCAATCTTCATGCATCACAAGAAATTAGAGTGAAATACCAAAAATGTAAAAAAGCACCCACCACGACACTCTTGCATGTGGAAATTAGAAGTAAAATGACATTTTCCCTTGTTCATTAATATCTGAGACAAAATTCGATATCTTTTACTTTAAAAAACATGGCTCTACTTTTAACCTCAATTTCATACATAAGTATCTCTAGGCACTTAATTTGTATGAATGCAAGGGGTTCTTCCTTTCAAGCAAAATTTTGTGTGAGTCGTTGTATATACATATACATGTATACAATGCATTCAACTTTGATTTTACTCTAACGCATATTTTTAAAATTTTTGACACATAAAAATATTCAACTTCCAAATATTCTATATAAATTGAAAAAAGCTGTATATATTTGCAGGAATATGTTATTGCATTATAAAAAATATATTTTACTTTAAATAAGCTTAAAGCACAAATTTCGCAAAATAAACTCTTGTATTCTGTAAAATTTTTGTTTCAGTAAATTCCTAGAAACCAACTTCATATAACATTTGAGAATCTAAATGGACATATGGATTTCTTACTACCGAAAAGTATGCATGTAAAGTAAAAAAAAAAGTATGATCAAGTGTATTTACCAAAACATGCCAACAATGTTTTTTCTTTGAGAGCAACCAAATGCTTGTGGTACAAGATAATTATTCAATGAGTATTTAGACTATTTGAATGAATTTTGTTATTCATGAAAGGATTATATATGGAGAATATTTGCATTGGTGTGACTCATGTGAAGATAATGGATATATTTTATTAATCTGCCATTATTTTGTCTGATTTCTTAATAAATATTTACTTCATAAGGTATAATATAAATAAAAAAATATAAAATTTAATAACCATATATCCTGAGTGATATATGGACACAGGAAGTTTCACACCTTTTTATGACCAAAACATGCCAACAATACAAATATGGTATCACTAAAATTTCTTAGATTTTTTTCTTTGCAGAGTATGAAAAGAAATATTAACCTCCTTGAACATATTTTAACTAAAAAATAATAGAAGATGGGGCAGATTTGACATATTTTATACTGACTCTTTTGTCGTTTACCTTTCATTTGGAAAACTAGATGCATATCATTTTGCATATAAATTGAATACTTCTTGAAAATTTATATAAAAATGCTATATATTACCATATTGTAGTTTAGTATAAAAAACTGCTTAGTTAAATTACTGGTGGTATAGTATAAAAAATTCCAATGAAATTCAAAACTTTTAATGTTCTTAAATGTTTTCATTTTAAATGCTATTAATATTTAATCATATATTTAGAGCAAAACTAGTGAATGATATACAGTATAATACTAGTCAATATAACAAGTGCTAGATATATAATTAAACTATAGGTGATTACTAAATAAGAAGGTATTGCTTCAATAAAACTGGATATGCGAACTTCTGTCGACTGAAACTAGATAAAATTATCCAAACAAACGTATACATAAGCAATCTAGCTGTAGGAGAAATCAATATTCCTTAGAAAGAAGAGAAATGTCCGCTTAAGATTAATGAGTACAGTAATTTACGGAAGAAAGACCGCATCAAAGTAAACACCTCGCTTGAATAAAAAGTTTTAAGGAATTTAAAATTGCTCGGAAACCAGCGCAAACGGTTCGCTTACATAGATTGCGAGTGGCTTATCTGTGAACATTTCAAATGTGGCATGACATTCGCAAACTTTTCAGATCATATTTATAACGTATGGTATATCAGTTAAAAAGAGGAATATAATTAGAACAGCTCAAAATAAAATAGTACGAGAGAAATGTTGAAAAATTACTTAGAGATTCTGAAATGTATTTATATTTACCTATCATATAAATTAAACTCACAACATTTTTTGCAGACTTCCGTATTATAATATTCAAACCATATATATAAGAATACCACATCAACTAACTTCAATTTGAATGAAAAAGAAACTTTGAAATTTTTTAAGCAAAACTAATTACAACAAACTATATTATGTAAAGTCCCTAAATCAGATTTTTCCGAAAGAATTAAAAAGATTTAGTTAAACTCGATTTTAAGTAGAAGAGATAATCTAATTTCACCAACCTTTATATACATCTTCTATCTGTACAATTTCTTTGTTCGATATAAAGTTGCACCATACTTAAATGCAAATATTATCTCTTGACAATATTATTACTAATTTCAAGGCACATCTAATTCATCTTAAAAAGCACATCAGAATAGTCTAATTTTTTATATACTCGTAAGAGCAGCAGGTACAAAACATTTCACTCATAAACAAGTAAATGCTGTAGAAATTTTTCACTAAAAGATCCTACTTTTATTTGTAATAATGTAAGACAAAAATAAAAATAATAAAACCAGTAAATTTTCTAAGTTTTGCAGTTATTAAAAAATGACACCTCATTTGAAAGATATTTTTCAGCTAAAAAAGATGCGATATTTAAAACTCCACTGATAGGAACAACCCAAATAATTTTTCTGCATCATAATAAACAAAGAAATCATAGAATATTAAAACTTTTGCCAAGAAGGTAATTAATATTTGAATACAAAGAATAATTAATAAATAGAAAAGAAACACAAAAAGTAATTTGAATTAAAAAATATTTCTCATCAATAAAAAATCATGTATTTTTTTCACTTTTGGCATTAAAGGACTACTAAATATTTTGACAATTCATATTAAACATGACAGTACGAAGATGCAATACTGATTCTCAAATACTTCTTTTACCAAGAATTTTAATCCAACCACATCTAAAAAAGGGTAAGATTCAGGGACAGATGGTAAGTAAATAAGGTTAATCTAGAGATGGGTAAAGAGGATAAAGATTTATAAAAGATAGATATGAAATATAAACGACTTGGCTATGAGTCACACAAAACTGAAAAATTATTCTTTCACTTAAAATATACAGATATTTACAAAGAAATGTCGATTAACTTTTATTTCTACAAAATATAAGACATTATACAAAATATAAATACCTTAATAAAATAGTAAACATTATTTTCAATTTTTATAATAATTTACTTAAGCAAAGATAAGAATTCTAGTATCTTATAAAATTGTTGAAAAATAAATCATTAAATTTCAATTTCTAATATTCCGAGACATAATTATTTATTTCATTAGTAAAAGTCTAATTTTGTAAAGTAATGAATAAATCCTTTCGACGTATATTAAGACACCCAAAACAATTATTAAAGATAAATTATTATCACGAAGTTTTAAATTCCATTAATAACTTTAATCCTTTATCTTCATGAGTTAAGAGATCAATACATAGGAACAGGTTTCTTAAAATTTTTACTAATGAACTTTAATTAAACTCGACCATTAAATCCAGAAGGGATCAGATATAGTATTTTATAGATTGTGAACAGTAGCAAAGGAGATAATGAAATGTGTTGAGCGGGCTTGGAAACATCTGGCTCAGGTCATCTTCACTCACCGTCTGGCAGTTTTCCAGAAAAATGTGCCAGGGACAATTTTCACTTCTCAATGTTCATCAGTTTTGTGTATCCCTTATTTTGGCTACTTCTAAAAAACCATGTTTTCTGTCTTTTTAGTCGTGTCTATTTTATTAATGAGAGAATGGTTGGTGTGCTCTGTGTCCTTTATGAAAGCTACATTAAAGAGAGTACACAAAATTAGATAATGCTTTAGCAATTCAACCTATATTTTAACTGGCTGAATACCAAATTTTTTATACGGTTTTCATCATAACATTAAATTGTCAGCCCTTTTATTGAAGACAATGATATCTCTATGACCATTTAATAAATTTTAAAAAGGAATATTCATTCAGTATTTTTTATATTGCGAAAAAATTGAAAGCAATACTCTTGAATGGAATGCATTTTTTTTAAATACTTTAGCGCTTATAAAAAAATTTGCCTTGAAAAATAGACTTTTATTTGAACGAAAAAAAAATCTAAATTATTATATTGTCCGAATATTTACTTTCTAATTGTATAGGAAAATTCAAATAAAAGGAAAGGTAAGCTGTATTTATATATGTGAAGCAGGTGGTTTTTTAATATATTTATAACATATTTAATATTTCATCTAAGCTACATTAATTATTGATAACATATAAAATTACAAGAAAAAAAATTTAATAGCAGGATGTTGTTTTCTGAGTAAAAATTTTCATAAAAATTTTAAATAAAAGTAATTCTTGTAGATGGTTTTTATGAACTGTTTTGGGATATTCATAAATCTACATTAACATTCTACTTCAATTTATATTTATAGTAATCTATGTTGATTTTTAGCGCTATTAAATAGTTTAAAATTTACAAAAAGCAAAATTTTTTCTGAAATAATATAGTGCGCAATACAGCGAGTAAAAATAACAAGAATTCAACTTGTAAACATCTAATAGCCTGTATAATAATAACTTATCACCAAAAAATACCAAAAAGAAATTAATAACAATGTATGAGATTATTATCTTCTATTTTACAATTTTATACATTGTAATTCAGTTTCTGTTTACAACATTTTTATATTCAACTTATTAATTTAGACATAATACGAATTGCAGTTCTCTTTATTGACTTAGTTATTGTATAGACTCAATGTACATAAATTGCTTATAAGCTGTTTCACTAATGTCAATATATAGAATATGGTTTAATGTCAATTTGACATGAGTTCAAATGTAATTTTAATCTAATCTCTAAATTAGTATTGATTTGTATCCAGGGGATACGTTTAGGGATTAAATTTGAAACTGCGATACTATAACTGCACTACTGTAGTCATACAATTTAGTTTAATTGCAGAATATTCTATAATAAGTAGAACTTGGATTAACACGGATAATACCTAGCTTTCTAAATGAGTATACATTATAATTGGCAATTAAGTAGATGAGAATATTAAAAATATTTCAATATATAGCTACATTGTTGGCTTACATATGGCTTTATGTTAGCTATGTGACTATCTTATATACTTATAAATCAGATAGCTTATTGAAAGTTAGGCAGATTTGAAAGTTAGAGGAATTGATAAATATTTTAATGAATAATATGTGAAATGTAAAACTAATTGTACCTTATAAACTTAATCAAAATAATTTTCCATAAATTATATTTACTTTGCAGTAAATAAGTTGAGAATTATTTTCCAAGTAATAAAAGTTTTATTGGATAAACATAGTATTTCACCAGTTTTTGGACTATAATAAGTTATCTCAAACATAGTTATTAATTCTTATAAAATGCAATTTTTAAAAATAAATTATTCGGTTTTCCTAGACTTTATAAATTTTAATATACATATTCTTTGATATTGGAAAAGATAAAATGTTACTTATATGTTATGTTAAAAGATAAAATGTTACTTTTAATTTACATGAGATTTAAAGCCACTTAGTATATAAATAAGGGAAAGTAACACTCTCCTTTACAGAATACTTATTACAATATTCAAGTTTGTAGTTCTAAAAAGCATCAAACACATCGAAATTTATAGCACATATTATATTAAAATTTTGTATTTTAATAAATATTATACTTTATAAATTATTTCTACTAGTTATCTTAATAAGGAAGTTTGAATATATATGATAGTAATAAATATTCTAAATTTGTAGTTTTGCTTAAATATTTGGATATAATATATGTGCTTGTTATCAAATTTTGTAGGATTGCAAGCATTTTAAAGATAAAAAAAATTAACTATAATGTAATGTATTTTCATTTTGTTTTAAGAAACTGCAATCACATAAATAAATGAAAAATAATTTCATTGTGCATATGTTTAATCTAATACTATCTTTTAAGACAATACATGACAGTTTTAAATTGTATTTGCAAATTTTCTTATTTTACTGTTAATAATGTCTATACATAAAAGCATGTGCAAATACCAGTACAAAATCATGGATGACTTAAAATTTAAATGCTTTTGTAGTAATATTTTCAACTTCTAATTCTATCAAAAGTAATGAATATAAGTAAAACTAATATTTCTCGAAAACAAAAATTTTTTATAAAGTCAAGCAACAACATATCGATGAAGTACAATCGATGTTAACATTCCAACTACCGTTTGGTATTTTCTTTTGCGAGTCGGTAAACTCCTAATGTGGTACCAGCCTTAAGACATGAATACCTGTGCTTCCAAGCTAAAATTTTCTCTACCAGGATCCTGAACAGTTGCAGTTACATACTATTTCCTCATTCTTAAGCCAGGGTATGGAGCCGCTCGAGAGAAGGAGAATCAAGAAAAATCTGAATTGGCGCAAAGGGGTAGAAGAAAGGTCCGGAAAACAAGTTAAGCCTCTTTGGATCTTGACACCTGACGCACAGGCCCAGTTCTCGCTCTCCCGTTTTCCCGTGTCCCGGAACGCAGGTGCTTCCATTACGGAGTCGTGTTCCGGAATTCGATTGAGAAAAAGCAGTGGGAAATAAAAATCAAAAAAGTAGTAAGTTACTGTTAGAGTTTTATCGAAATTCTTCCTCGGTGAAATATGTTGTGATCATTTCCCCTCTTTTTGGGAAAATTCTCTTTGGGGATCGATTTCGTTGATGAGAATGCATACGTTGCTATTCATTTACTTGCAGATTTTATCCATGTTTCTATCGAAAGGTCTAGTAAATGATGATTTGCTGGGATTTGGTAGAAAACATTCATCTGTTTACAATGAAAATTTCTTTGTAGAATGGTAAATTTGAAATTTTATTATTACCATTCTACGATGAAATTCTTAGTTTTATGAATAAATTAGTTTTGTAAACGAATAAGACAGAGAATAGAAAACTAATTCAAACTATTTTATTTAGAGCTTCGTCTTGATATTAATTTAACCATTTATTACAGAATTTATTTGGGCAAACAGTTCCTAGCAATTTAATGTGATACAACTCAAATTGTAACATAAAATTTTAAAAAAACTCGCTAGTTACAGATTTCCTTTAAATGTTGAATTGATTGGTAGTAAAATATGTACCCAATTATTTCAGTTTTCAAAATTATAATATCTCAAGAATAGGAGAATTTGGATTATTACGTTTTTGAATGTAAAAGTGGATCGTACAATATTATTTGTAAACTAACTATACATTATTTGGTACGCAGTATCATATTCCTCACAAGTTAATTTGAATATAAGTACTTTTGTTGAAAAATGATAAGATCATTTTGATGTCAAAACTAAATTCTAGGAATCTTAATTATATATAATACCAGAAAAGAGGATTTTGAATAAATTAAATATCATGGGTTATAATGCAGCATTTCTCAAGTTATATTATACTACATAAAAGATAAAACTTTGGTTTTTTACAGATTTTGAAAAGCCCTTATTATAAATTTCATCATTAATATTCAGTATGAAGTGGATTTGAAATGATAGCTAAATTATGAACTAAACTAAAGGTATTTTAATATTTATATTTTAAATGTTTTCTTTAATGAAACAGTGTTCCAATTGTATTTAGTAGATTTATCTCATGCAATGTAAAATCTCCACGAAATCATTCCAAGTATCGAAAGAAATATAATAAAAAATTCAAATTAGCATTTTTATAACTATTTAAATTGTTATAATAATCATAATGAAGAAAAAAAGGAAACTTTTTTTCATAATTTGTAAGTTAATTAAATAAGATCTTATTAATTTATATTTTCTATGTAAAAATCACGGCATAAAATCCATGCAACAATTGAGCCACTTCTTACTCCAAAACATAATATTGTCTTTAGAATATTTTTTATAGCATGATTAATACCTTTTTAAAAATATGTTTTCCAATATAAAATCTAATGAGATAAAATTTTACAGCATTAGAAATGGACAAGTTTCTTGGATTAACAACCGTTCGATCACTATAATAAAAATATATTCAATTTTGAACACTTATTAAATGTAAAAATGAGAAACACTAATATCCTAATAAACATTTTGGAGTTCACTTCAAAAATGTTTTACAAAATATACCAAGCTATATTAGAATATAATGATGCACCATATAGCAGTATCATCTCAAACAAAAATACTTCTACTGTACTTCAGATTAAAAAAGGAAGAGAATAAAAAATTGTGAAAAAAATTCCAAAGAAGGCAGAAAAAATTCTCAAGAAGATAAATATTCTCTTTCATGCCTTCACCCTAGTCGACCCAACTGCATATGCATTCTTTATGACGATAGAAAAGCTTGCCGGTAATTGGACAATGAATTAAACAGAAGGGTTGGGGATTTTCCATTGGCTACAAAAGGGAAAAATGTGAAAAAAATCCCTCAGAAATGCATTTTTGATCATCCGTATCTTGATGAATTTTATGGTATAAGAAATAACTTGATTTTTTTTTAATTTCATTTCTGTTTGAATTTGTTTCTTTTGAAAAGTTAAGCACAGATTCATTTGCCATTATTACTTCGATAAAAGTTTTAATCGAACTTCAACTTGAAAGAATTTATGGAAAGCAAAAAATTAAATATTCCAGTTTCTACCTTAAGATCAGATATAAACGTCTTTCATAATACTAGATAATTTAATTTTACTTAAAATCAGTTATTTTTAATATTTCAAATTAAATTGGAAATATTTCTTTGAAGGAATTAAATAATAAATTCATCACTTCAGGCACTTTTTCTTTAGCAAAATAATATTAAAATACAGAATGTTTTTCTTGAAATGAAAATTTCCGCTTGATATTAAATTTTTTAAATAAAAACCAACTATTAATAATTAAATAAGGCGACTTATATAAAAGAAGTAAAATGAAAATTTCTTTCTGTCGTTATATTTGTGAGATATTTCAATTGAATTTAATTCAATTAACTTTTGAAAATAAATATTGCATGTGCGTGCTGCTAAACTACGTTTAGTCAAAATTGAGGGTTTATTTATTTTTAATAAAATATGCGGAAATATTTCTATTCAATTATTTCTTAAATTTATTTTATGCATACCTAGTTTTTATATAACATGTGTATAATATGTAACATAATTTCATAATTTTCAGAGTATAAAATCAAAATCATTTAAATTTTAATATTTTTTCTATTTTATTCATTATAATTCATGCACCTAGTTTATGCAACAAATTTCAAAACTTTCACTGCATAATTTTATTTATTTTTATTAAATAATTCATTTACAAATTGATATCTACGGAATAATTTATTTATAAATTTTTAATATATACTTTCTTGTTTACAAAGTAACGATAGTGCAATTACGGAATTTTCATATATTTTAAGCAGCGAAAAATAAAAAAAATATTTCAGTGCAATTCTTTATCATATTAAAAATTGATGTTAACATAAAATCTTCAAATGATTAAATAAAGTTTTTCCTAAAGCAGTACACAGAAATTAAAAAGAAAATATTTATTTCTTAAAAATCTTCATGAAATCATTTCAATATTCATGAAATGTTTTCTTATTAATATGCTATGTCGATCTTTTACAATTTCTTTTGATTTTGAATGAATTAAAATATTGTTAAGTTAAATTTTTATTAATTTTATATATAACATTCTAATTATAACAAAATATTTTTAATTAGTAAAAAATTGAAACAAAATTTTGAGCAATTTTATTTTCCTTTTTGCAATCTCAAAAATTATATTTTATTTATTTTTGTTTCAAAACATTTCACATGTTGCGTACAGAATTTAGAATTACTCTTAAGCATTTTTGATAAGGATTACAAATATATCATATCAAAAGAAAAAAATAAATCATAATAAGAAATTCTAATTTTATTAAAAAATTACATTAAGCTGTATTAAATTATGGTCATAAATTTCTTATAAAATTCTTGTTTACTTTAAACAAATATTTTTAAAACAAATACCAAAAAATTAGCTAAATTTTAAGCTTTTCATTTAATTAAATATACAATATGTAAATGGAATGTGCAAAATAATTTTTCAGCGTGTAGGGAGAAAAAACATTTTGATAAAAAACTGAACCAAAATTCCAGTTTTTTAAAAATTTTGATTGTTGATTTAAGTTATAGACAGCGGTATTTTAATAAAACATTTATAAAATTGGTTTCTAGGATCACAATTTCCTAAACATTTCTTCAAATAATGATCTTTAAAAAAAATTATGACAAAAGTTTAACCCTTGAATACTCAATTTCATTTAACTTAAAGGTTTCTTCATTTCATTCTATAGTTTTTCTCATTTCGGCGATTGATAAATATTCACTGAAAAGCTACAGTTAATATTGATGCCAAAATAAATTTTAATTTTATTTACCACATTAATACTTGTTTACAAAAAATGTGTCTTTGATGCTAATTTTTTTAAATAAAAATACTAATAATACCGTTTCATAAGGTGAAATGTGTCACACAGATTCTAATGAAATAAGAAGTTATGCATCTTAAATAATTTCAGATTCTGATATTTTTATATTTCATTTTATTTTATGTGCCAGTGAAAATATGGCTTTAATTTCACTTTTCAGTTTTTTCACTGTTAATGAAATCACTAATTTTAGTCTAAAATAAAATTATATTACCTCCTTTAAGATATCATGAAATTTAACTGCATGAAAATTAATAATTTCTGATTTATGACTATTTAATGAAAATTTGAGCTGTAAAGAAAAAAAAATTACAAATTCTAAAAGATAGTTTTATGTTTTAAGAACTCAGAATTGAAATACTTTAAATTATTTACATGCTTTAATACTTACTATTAATGAAAGTATTTTACTTATATAAACTAACATAATGTCAAAAGATCGAAGTTAAAAAAATTAAAGTTTAATTTATAATATTTTATGATCATAATAATTTGTATGACATGACTGCCATTGCTAAGCAAATCTATATTTACGAACTTAATTATGGTATAAAGTAATAGAATGACAAATTAGCCCTGTTTATAAAGTTATGGATAACACGATTTTGAAAAGAAACTTTTTACAGATTTTTAATGAAGATTCAAACAAATTGTATAATAAATGTCAATGAAATATTTACAATAATTATGGAACTTTGAATACTTAGGAGAGGTAATTTTCAGTTACGTTATATATCTTGTATAATAAACTGATTGAAAAATAATGATTGCGCTAAGCAAATATATTTGATAATTTTTAATACATTCATGTATCTTTTACTAGTAATATGATTTACTGCATTTACTTGCAATAGAGTTTTAAATTTGGGCTTTCTAATATTGATAAATTCCTTAGAACCGACTATAACACTGATTATTATATAATTACTTTTTTAAAAAATATTTTACATCTTAAAGAACGTTCAACTGTATTATTAAATTTATTTTGATAATTAAAAATCCATATATTGTTGTTTTATATTATTCAATAATTATTTTAATAAATAGTTATTTGAAGCTTAAAATTTTCATGTTACAATTAAGGTCGGCAGATTAGTGGAAAATAAATGCTTGTGAAATATTATGCATATCCTTTAAATAATGTTTTTAATTAATAAAATAGCTTTCGCAAGGTCATTATAAATACTTACCATTTAAAAGGAATTAATTTATTTGTAGGCATAAATTGCTTACTTTATGCATTGGGATTTAGAGCTATATACTGGAAAAGATAATGCTTAACTGTACCCTTCACGTGAGAAGATTTTTTTCATATCTCATTTCCCTTTGGAATCATTAGGAAATCTCAATGTTTCCTCGGAGGTTCTCTAACTAGTGAAGCGAGTAATGGAAAAATCTCACTGATTTCAAAGCCTCACTGGTGATCAATAATACTGCAAATAATTAACTTCTTTATCTGCAATTGTTTTTCTTTTAATTCATTTTCTTTTGGCTCCTTCTCCTTTTTTCTTAGAGTTTTTTGTTTCCTTTCCATGATTTATATTCTATTTTTAGAGAGGGGGGGGGGTTCTCTGAAAATACCTGTATTGCCTTCCTTCAGTTTATGTTAATTTGAAAAGTGAAATTCAATCAACTGTGTATCTGATGAATAAAATGGATTATTCTTGCTGAAGTATTTTTTCTCGAGAAAAATCGTTGCCGTAAGTTTAATAATCTTCGTTTTGGGATAATGTCGACAAAACAAAAAAGGCAGAACTTATGTAAAAAATAAGAAAGTTCAACCAAATTCAGTTTTAAGTAATTAACTTTTAATTGCAACTATTGATTAAAGAAGTATTATTCAACGAATTTTGTTTCAAGTAGAAAGTCACACAAATATATCACTTCAATTTCGATTTTAAAGTTTATTGCATTTATAATAATAATTTCATATTCTTAATTATTATTCTTATTATAAGTACTTTAGTATTACTTAAAAACTTGTCATAAGAACAATAATTATGATAAGTCTCTGAGTATTACTTATCATAAGATGTTCATCAATTTCATAAAGAAGATCATCAATTTCATAAAGATGTACTCAAGTATTACTTGTGTTTATCTTTATGAAATTGGATGATAAAATATTACTTGAAAGAGATTAATCAAGATATCGTGTATTTAAATTTAAAAAGGACTAAGAATTTTTTACAAATTTCTTTTAAATGTTCCTAGGGAAATTTCAGTGCAGGAGTTTTTTACTTTGAAAATTACAATATGATTTACGGAATAGTGAAAATATATAAGCCTATGTTAATTAGAATATATTTCTGTTGAAAATGGCATTATTTACATACTGTAATAAAATATAAAATATTTTTTTATTTTCCAAAATGAATTAATAGCAAAAAATATTGAACTTAAAATGAAAAAAAAAATAGAAGGTTAAAGGGAATAGTTTGAAGCAAAAATTCGTCATTTGTCATTCACTCTAATTTTTTAAACATAAGCTTTTTCTAAAGAATTGAAATTTTTTAATAATAAACTTCTTAATGAGTTACAATACCTTAAATTTACATTTAATTACAAATCTTCAATAATTTTATCTAATCAAAATAAATGTGAGATTAAAATAAGATTTTCCAATTTGGACACATAAATTTTAAATCTTGATTAAAATAAAGGAGCAAAAACAACTTACAGCAATTTGTGAACATAATGTCATTTTGATATAAATATATAAGATTAATAAATAGAGTCTTTAAGAAGATATATAAACAATTTCAACATATTTGATAAATTGAAAATACTCCTTTTTAACCAAACATGTACTTATATCCCTGAAGTTAGAAATATTTTGTAACACTTTTTAAAAACATTAATGTAACTATCTCAAAAGTATAAAATACGTAAGCGTTAAACTCGAGAGAAAAATCCATTTTAAAGAATATAAGTACAGCGAACCCATAAAACAATCTGAACAATTTTGAGAAGTATTATAAAAATTTGATGACACAACAAGATAACATACATTTCAATACAAGAGTCAACTTTACTAAGGAATAATATTAACAGCGATATAAATTAATAGAAAATACATCTTGTTAAATTAATTATATATAATATACTTGTTAAATTAGTTTATAAAATTTTAAAGAAGTTTGTAAAACATAAAGATATCAATTTAGGTAAACATAAACAAACAAACAGTAAACAAGACAGAAAACAAGAACAGACATACATAAGCAAACAGGAAATAAAAAAAACTATTGTTCACATATAAGCCATACTCCAGGATCGATAAATTCAATAAGTTTTCAGTGCTAGTAATATTTTTAAAAATTTTCTAGAAAATATTTAAATCTGTCAATCTTTTATGAAAGCTACGGAATATTTAATAAAAGTATATAAATTTTATTCATATTACGATTGTTCGATTAGTGATTTGTATTTATGAATATTAAATTATGTTAACCCATTTTCTACACTAGAAAAAAGTACAATATTTACATTTTTTTCTAAATAACAACAATATGTAATACTTAGGGTTAACAATTTGAACGAATTAATTATTATATTGTTTTAAAAGAAGTTTTGTAGAAAAAAAAATATATTTTTTATTTAAAATTATGTTTAATAAAAACTTTAAAGTATGAACCAATTAAATGCTGTTGTTTCGCTCATTTTCAAAATTGGGAAAGCCTGTTTTTATTGTTGTTGTTGATTGATCTATAAGTATTTTACAGATATGGTTAAAGTTACAAAAATATAACTGCGATTACAAAAAGATTAAACTAAGTTAAGGTGAATCAAGTATTTGTTGTATAATTTTATTAGAAATTAGAAAGCTTTTCCTTTGGTTAACAGTATATAAAAAATATTACATTTTGCCACATATTAATCAACCTGATTATTAAGGCATATATAATAAAACGAACCGATTGCATGAGATATGAATAAGACAGGTCACATGCAAGTAGTAGGACCACGATTTCTGGTTATCTATATCAACCATTGTTGAACTACGGAAGGTGGATTTTTTATGACCATAGTTGGAATAGGAGCCTTTGAATTTTTCAGGTTTTCCTATCTTGGGACAGGTGAATATAACCCATTATCGATGAAAAATCCTCTCGTTATGTCAAAAGGCATTGATTATAATGAAGAGGCTCACAATAGGTTTGAACAGTTAGGCAGTCCACTATGTTTTATTATACCACATTAAAAATTATAGTAATGAATTACGAAGTATAAATTTCATTTATTTTCTCAAACATTTATGAGAAAATTAGTTAATTATTAAAATAAAATATTCAAAATTGAGATATTAGTTATTTTTATCCACAGTTACCTATTATGAACTTTAAAATAAAGATATCCGTTGCTACATTTTTTAATTTATTGTTTACTTATTTCAATTACTCTTATTATTTAAACCATTTTTAATTATTATTTCAATTATTTTCAAGCTAGTTGAATTTTATGAAGAATCGTACTGAAGTTGATAATATATTTCTGTTTTATTTATAAATAAATGTAAATTTAGCTTTTACTGCATACAATATAAATTTTATGGTTATACACTAATGTGTGTTTGTTTTATATAGAATATATGTAATATTCAAAAAGGGATTAAATTATTTTGTAAAATACTTTTGTATATCATATTTTATTAATATAAGAAACATTAAAATTTAATCAAACCAATAGACTTAAAATAGATTAAATGAAGTTTTATGATATAAAAATTAAAATGCATTTAAAATATTTCTTATTTATTGGCAAATTAACAATTCTAAAATTATATAACGTTGAATAATACAAATTAATATTTTTTGACTGTTTTGTATTTACTTCGGAATTAATATTACATCCTTATTTATTTCCATTAAAATGCAGCTCACTCATTTTTAATCTATAAAATTTATTTATTTAGCAACTGCAAACTTTCCCCATTAATAATTTAAGATTAAAGCATACAACTGAGCATAGTTTCATTATCAACTATAAACTCTGAGTGATGAAAAAAAAATTAACGTTTCTTTTCTCTAGTCAAAATGTAAGATACGATCAAGAATTGAAATATCAACACCAAAAACGTTGGTTTCGAATTTTTCTTAATTAGGATAATTGCGATAGCTAATTAACGAAAAAAAACGAGCAACGTGCTCCAACAGCGTAAATAAGTCAAAGAAGTAACAAAGAAGAGTACTTTTTTTAATGTTTGCTGCAACTTCATCTTCCGCTGAAGCCAAGGAGAATTCAATTTAGTAGCGTAATAAATTTATCATTTTACATTGCAAGTAGGAATCGTGTCTTGTTAACAAATATTAATAGCAGTGAATTTAAAACCAGGGGAAAAAATTTCTTTTACCGGAGGAGCACTTTTGTTTAGATAATGGGTTTTTAATTCTGAAGATCCTTCAGAAAATTAAACTCTCCTTCTAAGTTGCTGCAGATTTAGAGAGGATTACCAAGCATTTGATTAAAAGCTATTTACTTTATGGTAAACCTCTTAATTCCTGGAGGTAAGATTGAATGTATTGATCTTAAAATCTTATCACCTAAAATATCATCGATGATTGAGGAGTTTATAAATGTGTACGAAGTTTACAAATTTTCCAGTCTTAAGTTTTGCAAAATTTTCTTATCTTAGTTTACATTTTAATTCTTTCTTTCAGAGCACTTGAAATTAAATTTTATTGATCAATTTTACTTTACACAAATATGGAAGATTGTATTTTACTTACAATAATCTTAAATATTTTAAAAATTAAAAGAGTGTAAAGGAAATGGTAGATGATCTTCTTCTAAACTAAACAATTTTCGATATTTAAAATTGAATTATTAGTGTATCATTTTATTTAAATTTTGTCTTGTGATATTTTACCTGAGCAAAAATTATTTATTTTTCACAGTGTAAAATAAAATAAAATTACCAAAATCTATAATTGCTTTTTTCTATATAAAAATTTATTTTTTTCTTAAATTTTTAAGCATCTATAATTTATTACAAATACCTTGATGACTTATTAGGAATATTCCTCTTATTATTTATGTATCATAATAATGAATATTAATTAAAATGTTTTATGTATTTATAATAAATACTTAAAATTTAGTATATATAAGAAAATATATTAAAAATAATCAGGAACATTTAAATTTCTGTAAATAAGAATTGTTCATACATTAAATTCAGTAAATAAAAATTGTTTCATATATCAAAGAACAAGCTTTATATAATTTTAATTATTTTATCAATTATAATTATAAATGTGACAGTATAAGTAAAACTCTTAATATCTTGAATGCTACGAAAAAAACTTTGTGTTATTTCTTTATAAAAATGTTAACTAAGAATACACACACAAGTATAATTAGAGGTTAATGATAATTATAAAAAAATAATCCCTGTTGTTATATTTATTAATTAAAAGTGGAAAGCATTTAATGCAGCACATTTTTGAAAATTCTTTCATTTTTGCTTTATTGACAATATGGTTAATTAATTCCTTAATAGGACACGATGGTAACTTTTTTTCCACGACGATCAATTTATTATATTTAATTATTACCTTTTCATGGTCCTGTAATTTCAATTTTTATTATTTTACTAATAATGGAAGACATGAATTTAAAAATGTTATACACACATGCAGGTAACCTATGACTAGTTAATTTCTTTTGTTTATGTACACAAATTATATTCGTATCCATATTCTAAATGAATAATTTTTATGTTTTCATTTTACTATAGTTAAAACTTAATGTTTAAAAATGATAATAAACAATTAATGAAATCTTCCCATGATTGTTTAATATCCAATTTTTAGTTTTTGTAAATAGACGTGTAAAATCATAATATGGTAAAATTATGACTTTCGACATTAAGCAAATTGATTTTTGATCTGAAGGTAGATGAATCATATGAAAATAATCTGCAAATGGAAAAAAAAAATATTTTTTAAATATAACTTATTTTATTCTTAAAAGAAACTAATCCGTTTATAGGATATTCTTGGTGAATAACACATTACATGAATGTTCGCTTGCGTGGAACCAGAACTGCATCTTATGTATATAAATGGACTCTTTTAATACCTTCTCTTTGGAAAAGAGCCTTGATCGTGAAAATGGGAAGGGCGCTATATTGAAGTAATAAAAAGAGTTAAGGGATATCGGCGGGAAGTGTCCTTTCCTCAACTGAGACTTCTAGTGGACTGTTTCTGCAGAGTAGGCGCAAAGCGGGATATCAAACTCGCCACTACTGGAGAGATTGTGGAAAAAGTCTTATTTATCACTATTTTCAATCCTCTTTGAGAGGAGAGAAAGGGGTCTTGCAGAGTGGATATCCGAGTTTAAGTAGCTCTGAAGAGGACCATTTGTTGGGGTAATGGTCAATGTGAGGAAGTTATAAACGGCAAGATTGTGAGAGTTATCAAAAATATATAACGTTTTGTTGAGTGTTTATTTGCTTAATATAAAGTTGATGGAGTTACTCAGAATAATGCTGTCTAGTTTGAAGTTTTTTTTTTTTTTAGGTAATGGTTTTAAAAGCTTTTTTTTTTATCAAATGATGCAATTTTTTAAAATTTGTTAAGATTCAAATTAAATTTGAAATAACTAAATTTATTTTTAACATGACATTACTTCTTGGTTAAGAAATATATAAGAGAATTAATAAAAACATTGTGTATGAATTTTTTGTGTAAATGTAATGAATTATATAATTTGTTCATTACATTTTTGATAGTGTAATGAATTTTTTGATAATGATTTCTGTAATGAATTTTTGATAAATGTAATGAACTATATAATTTGTTCATTGAATTATTATCCGCAACAAATAAAAATGTGACTTTTGCTAAACAATGCAATTAATGCTTTTCTTACTCATTTAATAATAAAATTAGTACAATTAAACGCTTAATAATAAAAATACTGGTTTGGTAATAATAAATAAACAATGTTTAAATTAATATTTACTAGAGTTATATACAAATTATAACCTTTAAATTATTAATAGGTAAAATTATCACCTTGAATATAAATATAAAAATATTTGAAATTTAAGTTTAATATGAATGATAAATAAATTTCTCATTGAAAATTTAAATTATAATTTAGAATTTTACTTTTTCTATTTTATTTTATATTACAATAATAATCATCTGAGATTATGGAAATCATATGATACGCATTTTGGATTTATTTAATTGAATGAATTTATTTTTATATTGTTCTTGTTTTACGTTATTCTATAGAATTTGGTAATTAAAATTTCGATACAAATTTTTCATTATAATTTGTACAATATTTATGTATCATTGACATAACGTGACTTTTTTAAACATTCATTTGCCAACAGTTTCTGAATTTTTTTATTAAATGACAAGTATGCTTGAATTTATTGATATAGTATGATTAATTCAATTTGAAATTTATAATTTTGAGTAAAATATCAGTCCATTTTTATGCTGTAAATTGATGAGAAGGATAAGTCCCAATTTATGAAAAACTAATTCAATTGTAAGAAACATTTATTATCTAAAATAATTCGAATGTAAAAATTCAGTATGACGTCCCCTTAAGAGTTTGGAAAATACCCTTCACACGCATCATTACTTAACAGCTTGATAGAAATCAGAAATCTTGCAGCTAGTCAACCCTTTCACTGAACAAAATATTAGAATTTGATTAGTAACTGATATATGTTTTTGCTTGGAATAGAATAAAACAGAATCAGAAAAGCCGAAAGAAATTACAGTCGCAACAAAAAACCATTCAATCCTTTCCTTTAGGTGGTAGAGCGTAACAACCCTCTCTTTTCACCCTTTTAACTACCCCTTTGAGTACCCCAAAAGGGTGAAAAGTTGAAATCTCCTGCATTGTCTGGTAGTGTCAATCTACAACTAATTGATGACTTTTCTCCCTGGTTAAAAGGGCTATTATAGGTTCTTTCAAAAGAATAAAATGAATAAAGACTACTTGTCACATATATAGTGTTCTTTGAAGAATACTGGTAAAAGACGAAGCAAAAGTCAATTCAATTATATGCATTTCAAAGGATATTTTTGAAATGTCCTCAAATGCTATTATTGTAAATGTTTGTTAAAGCTAAATATTGCTCACTTTACTGCGAATTCAATATATATGACTAAAATTTTCTTTCTATTCAATATTGAATTACTGTATGAAATAAAATATTGGAATACAATATAATTTGGTTAAGCTATGGAAATATAGCATATTTTTAAGGTTTATATATATTATATAAACATATATGTATAATTAATTATAAATATAGTTAAATGATAATAAAGAAGTATGAACAATATGTTCATCATTTTTAAGCAATTTTAAAATAAATAATTGCTTTTAAGTATAAATATACAAATATGCTATTTGAACTTAAGAAATTTTACGATATGTATAATAACTATGCATAGAAAAACTTAATCTGTTGTTAATTGTTTGTTTGAAATATGCTCTAAATTTAAAATGTCAGTTTATATTATTCGGGATCTAGGGATTTCTACAAAGTAAGGAATCAATGGATAAATGATGGTAATATGGAACATCAAACTGATATCATTACTAACCAATCGAGAAGGTCGATTCCATAGCAGCATGGTCTTATCATACAGCCACATTACAATCACATGCTCGTACACCCACATTACAAGTTCTCTAAATTACGAAATTGAGTTACTTATAGGGTAACAAGGAACTATGTGTATAGGTTGATGATATTAGCAGCAACCACCATAGTATCGGTATAATTAACACAAAATTTTTAGAAGTGCTTTCAATGATGTAACACTCAAGAATGGCTAAATGTCGTGTTTTCAGAAAACTCCTGGCTTTAGTTATAGAATCGAGTATGAATAAATCATGTTTAGAAACAATTAGAGAGAACTCAGATCGTCAACATGCATTCGACATCGTCACACTATTCTATCACAAGGAGTAATGATATGGAATACCAGTAGATAAATGTTTCGGTCCCCTTTTGTTTGCATGAGGTAATTTTTTACAGTGGCAGTTCTGTTTATACTGTGTTGTGGTTTATGAATCTACCTTTTTTCAAATAT
>JAPDSC010008823.1:0-11946 GCA_026290005.1 Latrodectus geometricus | reverse complement strand
ATATATATATATATATATATATATATATATATATATATATATATATACTAAGTAACTTAAGTAACTCTAGTTACTAAGTAACTTAAGGAAATTCATAGATTATTGTTTTAAATAACTAGAATATTGAATTTAAATAACCAGTTGGCTTATTTTTTTTAAATATGAATAAAAATCTTATAATGTAATAAAACAAATTTCGATTTTTCGCATAATCTTAATTGCTATTTGGATTAAATACAACTTTTTCTAATTCAATAATAAATAAAAAAAATAATTTTATAAATAATAAATCCTTGTATCATTTATAAAAAATGGATATAAATATATTACTTAATTCATAAGGATGGAATTTTATAATATAAATTATGTTTATCAGTTTTAAAATACCAAGTAAATTTTGAAAACTCAGTGCAGAGTACACTTCTATTATAACTCACTCCGTTGAAACTGGAATTCGTATAACGCGAAGAAAAAATTTCGATGCAATATAATAAACAGTAATTATTAATTACAACAGTGCTGTATGTCTTAATTTTTTTTGCATCAATTCGTAGTGCTTCCTTATGACACCACGAATTCATGTTATGATTTGTATTAGAAATATTTAAGAATAAAGCTAAAATCATCTTTGTGAGTGTATATGTGTACTTACCACTTTTACATTCTGTATACTTTCCATAAATTAGAACGACAGAACAGAATAATGTTATAAACAATAATTCCTAGTTCTAAAAGTCATATGTGACAATTTTCTGTATGATAAGACAAAATACAATAACAATCCCAAACATAGGTAAACAAGAAAGTTCTTGCCATTTTTAATGACATAAAAGAACATGACTTACAGAAAGTGTAGCCTTTTGTTAGTCCTCGAAGTAATCACCATCGGCATTCAGCACCTTCTGCCAACGTGTCTCCAAATTATGATATCCCTTTGCTATAAAACTCGGGGGTTTTAGACGCAAAGAAGTTCCTGAATGACTGGTGCAAGTTTGCATCATTGGTGTAGCATTTTCCACAAAGATGATTGTCCAATGTATGGAAGGGGATGTAATCTGATGAAGCAACGTCAGGTGAATAAGAAGGATGGCAAGTAGTCTCTCAACCAAGGTGTTGTATGATATGTCTGGCTACCCGCGTGACATGAGACCTCTCGTTATCGGCCAAGAACAGTACATCCTTGCGATTAACTTATGTGGCTGCTTCTGTTGCATTGCCAATTGCACACGTTCTAATTGCTGCGAGTACAGGTTCACATAGATTGTTTGGCTCATTGGGAACAACTCATAGTGAGTCACTTGAGTATTCCACCAAACAGAAAACATAATCTTGAGTGGATTCCTAGGTGGTCTTACACTTTTGCGGGACAGACTTTTGCTGGGGTCACAACCAATGTTTGGAAGACTTAGGAATGTCATACTTTTCGTCACTGGTCAGCACCCAGCTGAATATGGATGCGCTATGGTGGCCAGAAAGCAATAATAAATAAGGTTCCACTCATTGTTGCTTAAGGACTTCCAACAGCGTCTGATGAACTCAATCACTCAGACTGTATACCTTACCTAAGTGATGGAAGAGAAGTCTAGTTAAGCACCGGGAACTTTAAATAGTCTGGTCAGTTCACGTCACATTTGACTACTGTCTTCCTCAATAGTGATCTACAAAGTTTTGTTATCCAATGCCTGTGAGCACGATCTTCATCACGAAGGGACAAATCTCCCCCCCCCCTCTAAATTTGTGAAACTAATGCTTTGCAGTACATTTATTCACAACATTATCCCCAAACACTTGGCATAATCGGCGATTTGATGCAGTAGCTGATAAGCCCACTTTGAAGTCGTAAAGCAAACAACACCGAACGATCTCCTTCGACACGTCCATTTCTTATCGCTACTGTACGAGTTACGACTGATGAATGTGCGAATTTCAATGATGAACCTGCTTTTATAAAAGTTGATATTCCTACTATCCTGACTCAACCACTTCATTCACTAGTTATGTTTATTCTTACTTCATTCAAAGGAAATGTAAAGACGAGAAGAACTTTCTTGTTTACCTAGTACTATTAGTATCATGGTGATAAATTATACCATTCACGAATGTTACTAATGCACATGCAATTATCGAGTGAAAAAGCGATACACTAATCACTATATTGCCGAAAAAAGAATTATCAGAGAAAAATATGTAATATTTCCAGGCATTTTTAACTGAATGGATTCTAATTTTAAAGAACAATGGTTCACAGTTTGAATTTTGTGATGTATATGATGTGAATCAACTTAATAATTCATTTCTTTTACAAAATTAGCATTAAAAGCAACATTTACTGCCTCATGAAAATATTTACATGAAAATATCAAAATTTCTCTTTCATACTTGTTATTAGTATGTAAAATTCCTGTTTGATACGTTTCAAAGTACAGCTAAGGAATTTAACTTAACAAAATTTGTTTTATTAAATCAGGTAAAATAATAATCACATTAAATGAATGTGTAAGAATGGGAATAATTTATAAAGACGCTCAAAGCTATAAAAATTAATTGATTTCCTATTTTTACATTAATAAATAATTTAAAAAAGGAGCATTAATTGTAGACAAACATGTGATAAAAGAAATAAAATTAAGCGTATATATATTGTTATGGAAAATAAAAATTAACAAGTATTAAAAATATATTAAGTTACAATATTTTTTATTATAATACAACAATAAGCTACAGTATCATTAGTAAGTATCCAAAATTTTGAGATGCTATCCCCGTCAATCCTGCATTTTATTACAATGTCTGAGTGTGGTGATTGTAGAACACGACAATCAGTCACATGCTTGATGATCATCACGAGTTAAAAGTCGTTACACATTAATTAACCAAGGCTTTATTAGTTTGCCAAATAGAGTCAAGGCTTTAATAATATGAGATGAGATTAGCAATGAAATATCTAGAATACTTAATTGACAATAATGACATTCAATACTCTAAGATATTTTATTGGCAGGCAATTAATTGCATCATATGGAGTCTAATAATTGATAGAATGCGCCTCAGTCCTATCAAATTTTAAAGAGTTGATAAATGTCACGGGGAAAAAAGCAGCAAATTAAAATGAGGTTGTGTTGTTAGACATAGAATACCATTCGTGTTCATCAAACAATCGTTGTATAGTTGGAGAGGATCAGCGACGAGGAGACATCACAGGTGATAATTATTCAAACAAACTTCACCAAACAAATTTCTTTGAAGTAATATACAATTCATTACTTGTTAACTTTAACCTTTATTCCTTTTATACAAGACTTTTTCCGATCAATAGCTTAAAAAATTCAGAAGTATTATGTAGAAAACGCACTCTTTGTATCAATCAATCTATTGGAATGATATTTTCCAATAGATTTGAATTAAAATGGCAGTAGTTTTTTTTTATTTTTTCTCTTTTTCGTGTTCTATCTTTTCTTGCTTTACGCAAATGTACCTCAAGTAATTAATTAAATGACATTAAATGTAGTATGTGAAGTTATCACTCAAATGACGTCATTATATAATGTATAACTGGTAAGTCATCGACACATGTTATTATTAAAGTTGTTAAAAAAAGTTGTTATTATTAAAGTTATAATGATACACTTTATTAACCGATTCATTACAAGAAATTAATATACATTTTTGTATTTTCTACAAAAGTGTAATGGTTCATTATTAATTATTATAAACTATAAATTTTTTTTAATACATTAGATTATTTTAGAATTACTTTAAAACTAATTACTACTTTTTATTTATTTGATTTTCAAAAACGGTACAAAGCAACATTTAATATTTTATGTGTTAGAAAAATATACATTTCAAATTGTAGAAGAATATATTTTCATTTATGAATATTATGAGTTTTAAATCTTCGAAGCTAGTTTTGCTGTAGATTAGAATTATCAAATTTGATATATGTTTTAGAAATTCGCTTATAACAGATAACGTTTCTATCAATCATTTTGCGCACATAGTTACAGTATTTATTTGTTTCGTTTTTCATATACATAGATTAACGTCAATTACATTCTGCTATTAGTCGAAGAATTGTTATAGAAACAACAGATCATGAAATTATGGAATGCTACAATATTTCCAAATCTATATAGTAAAATATTCACTAAGCATAGCAGTTCTTTGTTTTTTCAAAGAATACTTTAGAAAAGTATTGTATTCTAAAAAATCTTATTATGAGATGACAAGGAAGACATGATGTAACAAGGAAAATTACTTAAAGGATTAGCTAAAGATTGTAATTTTTACTTAGCAGTTATTTGAAATGTTTTGCTTATATTAATAAAAATATTGGAATTTTATGGTATTCTTTATTTTTGTTGATAGCACATTCACATATGATTATTAATGTAACATGTTTTTTACAATAACTCTCACACAAGTTAGTAAATTGTATAAAATAATAAATGAATTTTACATATAATTACAAACCTATCAGTTGGTAAATAATTTAAATCATTCATAGATTTTAAGCTGATCAACTATCATTTTTTGCATACGACGACTAACAAGACAAGAGTTTATGATTTAAAGTGGATTCTGAACCACTATAGACATCTATACTCAGCTGGGATTCGAACTCATAAATTGTTCGACTATTAGGTTGGGGAAAAAGTAATCTATTATTTTTTCGGTAGACGTCTGTAGTGATCGATATCTCGTGAGGTATCTATCAAACAATTTCAGATTTATGCTCGTTGGAAAGGTGACATTTGACACTAAAATATCCTCTTGCAGTTTTTTGTTTGATTAATTCAGTTACGAGTACAAGGTTTTAAAAATGGAAGACAACAAACAGAAAATTCGATACATTTTCGTTTTTCTCTTGTAACGGCGAAAAAGATAGCCGGGTGGCTAAAATTATGAAAGGTATTTATCGTCCTATATAAGACTGTAGCAACCAGTTACGTACAGTTTTTGTTTCGTCGATTCCGTTCGGGTATTTTTGATGTTAGAGATGCATCTCGCATGTGGATACAGCATCGTCGAAAATGTCTATAAAATATCAAAAATGATCGAAGTTAACCGCATGTCAGCAGTCGTAACGCGCAAGACCTATAAATCTACATGAAAGCTGTTTTAAACCTTTTTACAAAGCGAATCCAAAAGAAGTTACAAAAAGTTCACGTAAAAACA
Source organism: Latrodectus geometricus (assembly GCA_026290005.1). Classification (NCBI taxonomy): domain Eukaryota; kingdom Metazoa; phylum Arthropoda; class Arachnida; order Araneae; family Theridiidae; genus Latrodectus; species Latrodectus geometricus. Next base: position 6,768 of record JAPDSC010008823.1, on the reverse strand, counting down.
ATGGATTTCTTTTCCCCCAACCAAATACAATTGAAAACCATTGCACTAACTATTCGTCTGCCAGCGTGGCCATCGAGTGTAACATATGCCAGAACTAATGTCTGCATTTGATAACTTTTCAATCTGCACACCAGTTGATTATGATTCTAAACGATGTTTACACACTGATAATAAGACATATTGGATGAGTTTCATTTGTTTTTAGCATGAGTTACATCGTTATAAAAATGTTTACTATGGTAATGTTATGCCAGGTAAATGTGGTTTATAGAGAAGATTTTGGAAGATATTTTTCATCAGTAGTGTTAGAAGTACGTTGAACCACACATATCACGAATTAATCACTCAGATACCATCAGTGTAATACTATAGCCAAAAAACATGCCATATTTAGTTCACAAAATATTAAATTATTTATATATATATATATATATATATATATATATATATATATATTAAAACATTTAGTTCATAAGAAACATGTGTAACACCATATTCATAGCGCAGCAAATATTTTATCAAAATTAAATAATTGGTTTTACATTGATTAATTTTCATTAAAAAAAAGAAAATATTTGAAAGGATTATTTTTTGAGTGGCTTTGAGCCACGTTGAGAGCTTTATTAAATTTATTCAATAGTGTTTACAGCAATAAAGCATTGATGTCCTGATATAATGTTATAGGACGATAATTTTGCAATAGAATATTGCATGCATCCTGCAATAATAATATTTCTTCGATAAAGCACATTGTTGGAAAATAATTTAAAATATTTTTTATTTTGAATACATACAACTTCCATATCTCAGATGTACAACGCAAACCTTACAGAAGTTAACTAAAACATTAAATGTTACATGTATAAGTAAAGCAAACAAAAACATAGAATAGCAGTTTGGACTTCACAAAAGTAGTTAAATTCACTGGCCAAGTCACTCCGAATATTTTCAATGTGTTCTGTAATTATAATCTAGGATCATCAAAGGTAGGGCATGAGAAAATCAAATGTTCCAAATCTTGAGGTATTTTTTTTGAACATTCACATAAATTATTTTATCTTAGATTGAAACCAAACAAATAACTTACAAATTTACATTGATTAAGTAAAAATTGAAAAATTTTAAAATCAATTGAGAGAAAAGCATCGGAATGTAGTTCATGGTAAACAGTAGGAAAGAATATCTTAATGGCCTCAGCAATAACTGATGAATCATATTTCTCATTCTACATAGTTTAACCGTTTTAAAAAGAAAATATTTCCAATAGCTTCTTAGAATGACATTTATGGGTAAATTTAAAGTAATCAGCTTTTTCATTTCCATAGAATCCGATGTCCCATAGAATCCATAGTCTGAATGTCCACGCAAAGTAAAACGGATATCAATTCCTTTATTTCTAAGCGAGCTGCATTAATAGTGTTTCAATTACTATTTTAACACTGCTGGTAATATTGTTTAAAAATTGAAGAATATAATCAGAACAAATAAGATACCTTGAAGATGCTGTTCCATTATTCTTGATCCATTTAACGACAAGTTAAATTCACAGAAATTTTCAAATATTTTGAAGTAAGAAAACATCACATTGAGATAAAAAATACATAAATATCAGTCACAATTTGTATTGTTACATTCGTTAAGAATATGGAAGAATAAAATTGTGCATCATAGATTTTAAAACAAAGAAATAATATTGGAAACATCCAAATTTGTTCTCTGAGTTTCAAATAGTGCTGCCGTTTTATGAAACATCCATCGGAGTTATTTTGTAAGAGATTATCAAACAAACAGTTCGAGAAAAAATAAAAATAAAAAAAATAACTGTAGCAATAATCATAATAAAAATTATCAAACCTATTAAAAAATTTCTGCAATGAATTACTTTCTAGAAATGTTCTCATGCATTTGATGTCACGTGTAAATTCGACTATGATCGTATTAATTAAATTTACACAATAATGATATATGATAAGAAATTCGTGATAAAAATATCATGTTAATAATGAACCGTCATAGCAAATCTGCATTTTTTTAGCACACTTGACCTTGTCACTGCTAAGACTTCGATTTTCTCTTTGATAATGTATTTTAAGTGGACAATAAAATTACACATTTTGGCCATATAAAGTAAAAATTTATGAGATTGAATCATTTTTTCCAATGTTCCATACATTCTGTGGTTCAATTACAGTGACCTGCAAAATCAAAAGATTGTAAGTAACGAAGATACCTAAGGAGGTTAAAACAATGCTTTTAGTGAAATCAAATAAGCCACAAGCGCTTAAAATTAATTTCTCCTTTGAAGTGATGAATCCTGTCAACAGATCAGATAATTTTTTTCTGTCGTTCATAAAAGTGAGAAGGAATACATATTCTTTTATTTTAGTCCTTAACATTTTGTCTTTTATATGAACACGAGATGCAAAATGAACAATCGAATAAAATAGCAAAACACTAAAAGTTGACATTACCCAGTTCACGTGAACTAAAATTAAAGGATTAAAAGCGTTTGGAATGAGAACAAAGGAAGATATTTGGAATAATTGAGTGAGATGAGAAGCAATCAGCCAAAAAGCTAACGTAGATGAATGCTCTTTGGATAGGCAAACTAAACTATGTATGGATTCATAATTACTCATAAAAATCCGCACATTTAACACATTGAAAGGTTTAGACAAAAACTGGTCCACAGTTACTTGCAGTATGCTGCTGAGAGCCCAACATAAGGAAATGTAATATAGAGACAAAAGTGATAATATCAAGAAAAAGAACAATTTGATGCAGAGAACATATAAAAATATGCATATTCTGTTAAAATAGAAAAATAAGTTAAATTTAGTCTGCACTCTTAAAAATTTAAGCCAATTCTCAAAGGGATCAGAATTTTCCAAAAATATTTTCAATAGCATAGCAGTGAATGTAAGAACAATTAGAAAATGGATTATGCAGATTATATCAATGACTTTTTGGTGTTTATTTAAAAATGGATATTTTTGGCATAGTTCGAGAACTTTCTTGTGCAATTTCCTCAATTGTATCCTCTTCATGTACAATAAAAACCAACTGATAAAAATGAAGGTTCTGGTGGCGCAAATCAAGACTTTCACTTTGATGCAATTGATATGACTGCAGTAGAAAATATCGATTCCACACTGAACCATCGTATATATCGATATAAAGTGAAACCAAATTGCGACTAAAATATTCCAAAATTTGAATATTCTGTGGTAGTTCTTAATCTGTAAAGCAGGAAACCCACACATATATAAAGCGTGCAGCAATACATTAGTTTTCTTAATGGTTGAGGTCGACATATTTTCTATGATCAACACGTATTGCAAAAAAATATACCTTGAAAACACTTAGAGAACAACTTATAGAAAGAAAAACATATAAGAATGGTGCTTTTGATGCCTTTTTTATCACAATAATGGTGTCTAATAACTCAATATAAATGAAAAGTTCTTTTAGAAAAACAAATCTAAAAAAATCGTTTCATGACTCAACCAAACATTAATGAAATTATAAAGAATGTTTTAAAATGATTTTAATTTTGAAGTGGATTTTATATTTTTCCAAAAGTCAATTTTTGTAATTGATTAGAATGATACAAATGTAATTATTCTTTAAGTTTATAATATCAAAATATTAACAATATATCACTTAACTTAATTGATTTTTATTGATCTCTAATTAGTTTATACTGTTAAAAATAATTCTAAGGAAAAACGATACTTTTTTTTACCTATATAGAAACAAATTTCTTTCTAATTTTGACAAGGTAAAATGTTTTACTAACGTATAATCAATTAATAGTTATATAAGAGAAGAATAGCTTTTACAAAGAGATTGAAATGCACGATATTTTAAAATAAATTGATTTGATTAGCAAAAGTAAGTTATATATAGTTAAATAAAAAAAAGTTTTTCCATTTGTGTTACAAATGTCGGGAAATATCGATTGATCAAATGCTCTTTTGAGTGAAATCTCAGCAATTTTCGACTTTTGCTCTAATAAAACAACAATGGGAAATACATAATATTTGAAAATGGTAAAAAGCAAACATAGAATTTTTAAAAAAGAAAATTTTATTTTTCTTCAAAGATAAAAGAAATAGTTTCTTCAGAACTAGAGTGTTAGTTAATAATGAGTATTATATATGCATAAGATTGTCTTTTAAACATTCATAACAAGCTCTATTAAATTATTTAAGAATTAGTTAAATATTCCAATAGAGCTTGTTCTTTTGTGAAGTCCTTGACGCCTTTCATCAAAGATACAAAGGCATGAAATAAGAGTGGCCTAATATGGAATAAAACTGTTCCTCCTCATCCAGAAATGCATTGCTTTGTCAATTAATTTTTCTTGTAGAAATTTGTTGTTTACTTTAAGGAATATAAATCTAATTTGTAAGAATTAAATCTCTAAATTCAAAAGCAGATTCAACGATTTCAACCGAAGCCTCTTTTGTCTATTTATAAGTTGATTTTAAAACTTCGCATGACTCCTTAATTGAGTCGCACATCTCCTGGATTCATGAAAACACAACCATGATTTTGTCGAAGTCTTTAGAAGTGGTTCCGATGATGTATGCATTTGATCAATAATCATATGGATCCATTCATATATTCATATGGAATTTTTGATTCCGCTAACTTCTTATTTGCTAGAATATGTCAACTAACTGGTTACGAAACAACGTTGGATTTCCAATGATACTATTACGTCTAAGACGCACGTTTCTTAGATTTCGTCATTCAATTCTTTTTAGTTTATTACCTAAACATGTTAAATAATCCTTTATATTTTTTAATTTCCTCCTCCGAATTAACAATTAATGCTGCTACTTCTGAGTTCTTAAAAATTTGTAAACGGGCACTTTTCATTTGATCCCTTTTACACTCTTTACCAATAAGTATTTGGACACCTATGCAAATGAGGTTATCTGTATTTTTGATGCATGTTTCGTTTTTTGTATTTAAATATCTTGTAGGAAATGGCTTTGACATTAGTCTCCAGCAAGACGCCACCAAATTCAGAGCTGCTTGACTTCGAAAAAGTTGTTAATGTAGGATATAATAGAGATACCATAGAAATAGACAACTGCTAGCAGTTATTCTTTGCTGAAAGAATTAGCCAATATTGAATACCACAAAAAGAATCTAAGGAAGAAAACAATAATTAAAAAGTGCTAAAATGCTACATATTATAAAATGAAATTAAAATTGAAGTTTTGGCATTGAAATTAATTTTTTTTATATATTTTTTTATTAAACAATAATTTTTTGAGACCAGAATAATAAAGTATTTTTAAAAAAGTTTATAAAGATATACAAATTTTAAAAATATTAATACACTTATAAGTTCATTTATTTAGGTTTCTACGGTATTTTTCTGCACACGACAGCTAATTTATCAATATCTTTTAAAACTTATACATTTTAGTGTTATAATGAAAAAGTTTGATGTTTCCGTAAAACTACATTTGTCACTTACTTCTCCTTAACAGCTATTAAAGTTTTTTCTTAGTATCTAGAAATCATTTCAGTGACAGGTTTAAATATTAAAATATTTACGTTAGAATTCAAAATATAGTTGTATCTTAAGTTGTTTAAATGGATGAATCAAATCGCCCCCCACACACACACATTAAAAACCAGGGCACTAACCATACAGCTGCCCGCTTGGATATTTAAGAGTAAATCATGATTTCCAAGAAAAAGTTCAGATGAGAACAATTTGGATATTGAAAAATTCTTTTCTTATTAAAAAACGTGTATAAATTATCCGAAAACAACTACAATCTCATATCCATAGAAAACGTCAGAGGTTATGCTGAATTTAAACTCGTTAAATAAATAATAAAAAAAAAAAATTGGTCACACGTATTGTGCCAAAATTGATTCATTAAGTTCGACACATTTAAAAATGAACTAATAATTTAAATAAATTAATAAAGAAATTAAAATGGAAAGTACAGCTTATACTACGGAATACGAATCTCTATGAATATTTATAATAAATCAAACAAACGATCTGTTGAGTTGGAGGCAAAAGTTCTATCCGTTCAGTTGCCAATTAGGTACAAAAGAGGTTCAAATTGATTACATAGATTTTTCTCCTGTAGCCAACTGGAGTTAATATTTAAAATTTAGTTTCGTTTGTCAACAAACACTATTTTTTTCACGTGAGTACGATTTCAACCAAAATACATGTAGTTCGAAGTTGATTTTGATCTTTTAAAAGAATCGACACTTTTTGTAAAAATCAAAAACACGAGATTTGAACTAAAAATGAGTACCTGAAATTTTTGTCAACATAAGGTTATTAAAAAGCAAACAAGTTACCGCACTCTAGTTATATTTAAAAAATACTCACATTTTTTTAATAACTTGTCTACATTTTTTGTGTGAAGACGTACTGTAAATTATTATTTTCTAAACAATTTTCTCTAATCTCAAAATCTAAACGAAAGCAAATTTTACTTTCCATTGTTAAACAGTGAATGGAAAGAAACTTGGATACTCTACTCCAATCAGGAAAACCTTACCACTAGGCCATGATGAGTATATACATAAGCTCTTTATAAATTATTTCATTTTAAAACTATTTTTTAAATTTCTATGCTTTCCTCTGCAAGATCAAACAGAGATCTGCCATTTGGATAAAAAACATTCTTTCATATTTCAAGTGTCACCTGATTTTTCTCTATTGAAATGTTGTCGTAGTGCAAACGACATAAAAGGAGCCGCAGAGGAAACAGATGT
>JAPDSC010008820.1:0-28482 GCA_026290005.1 Latrodectus geometricus | reverse complement strand
TAGATAAAATCTGCATATTAATAATTTTGAAAGAATTATAATTCTCTTTCATTTTAGTCAGGAAAAAAATGTATTATATGTTTATTTTATACAGAACTCTCAATATCCAGATAATTGTTTTCAGCTACATTTGCACACACACTCCAACTTGAATATATATATATATATATATATATATATATATATATATAGTAAAATTAAACGCAATTCACACGTAAACACATAAGCAAAAATTAAACATGCATTCATTGTAAGTCTAAATTTCAAGTTTAAAAATAAAAGTTATACTTGATCTACATTCAACCCAAAAATATTGAAGATATAAGTAGTAACGATTCACTGAAATTGAAATACTTGAAGGAAATGCAATCCTTTAAAATTATATAAGACGAAATTTTAACTTGCTTACATATATATACACATGTACATACATATATTTATATTCAGATTCAAATTATTCAAAAGTTAAATTGAGGCAGAAAAATTGAATCCTTTATATTCCTGGAAATATATGAAGGGCGTTTTTAAGGTACATTTACTTTGAAACTTTTTCTCATTAATGAATGAAACTGTCATTATATATATATATATATATATATATATATATATATGCCACAAGAAAAAATATTTTCAACAAAAGAAGAATTTAATTTTAATCGATACTGATTAAATGTATTCCTAATATTTATTTTAAAGAGGCTCTCTTTAGTAATCAAAATCAATTATAAAGGGTAATTTTAAAATATATTTTACAATATAAATTATTTGTCTCTTCTTTAATGATTTTTATATTCATAAAAACTGGAGAAAAGGCTTTATGAATACCAAACCAACTTGACAATCCATACAACCTTACCACTTGGTTACAAGATCTTACAATTCCTCAAATACCATGCATAGTACCGCCAAACCATGAAAATTGGCAGCTATGCATAGTTATAATCTAAATTTGTTTTTAAAAGGCAAAAAGAATATAAAATTTCATATAAAAGTTATATGTGGATATTCTTGATCTTCTACAAGTTTGGGGGAAAACGAACAAGTTCATAAATGTCAAATAATCTCATTTTTAGTAAGTAACTTTTTTTCAGAAAGTTTTATTAAAATCATTTAATACAAAAAAACTAAGAAACACAAAACGCTGGGTAATCAAGAAAAAAAATTAATAATAATAAAAACATACACACAAGTTATTTACAAATTTGTAGTTTTATTAATAAATACAATTAACTAACTTGTTCAATGCATAAAACAGACATCCAAAATAAACATGAACAGCATTCAGATAAATCAAATAAAAAAGCAAACATGACTATTAAGTTTTGAGTAAAAATAAAATATGTAGAGCGAAACTAATATATAACAATTTGAGGCATAAGACATTTTTCCAAGAATATTTGCAGTACCAACACATTTGACACACAATTCTATTAATATTGTCAAAATATTTTTTTTATAAAATAGGTTGCATTTGAAATATACAATGCTCATAATATTCCTTGATAATAAATTAAGACAAAATGAGCAATCTCATCTGATTCTCATACATTTTCGACTAATTTTTAATTCAAGTAATGTAATTTGACAAAAACTTTTTATTCTTTTAAAAATAGCAAATTTAAAATACAATATTAAAATAAATTATCTATACAAATATGATTGATGACATAAAATATACATTCAAGGTCAAATATTCATTGTTCAATCAAAAATACAAATAGCAAAATATTTTACATTGTCACAACTTTGAAAAGCAAAGATATGACTAATGGTCACAATATGTGTACATCCCAAAAGAATTTCATTTGATTTTTAACAGAATATACTAGGAACCTTTAAAGCTCGAGACATGTTAATTACACATCTCTATTTGATCACATTTTTACCATATATGTAATTGTTCAAATTTTAATTTGTTTATAAAATAATTTATTTTTTATTTCATACAATCAAAGACTGATGTGGCAACTAAAAATTTAGTGAGTCATAAGCCTGAAACACAAATATGTTCATGTTTTAATAATAGAAGGTATTTCGGAAAAACATTAAATTTTTTCCAGATTTTTATCTTCAAAACATGTGATTTTATTCCACATTACAATTGTTACATTTCATTCCAATAATCAAATAAAAAAATTCATTAAGCACCAGAAATAAAATTTTTTTTGAAATGTAGGTAAAAATTTAAAAATAATTTAAAACCAATTTTAAAAACAAGTTCATAGAAAATTCATTATTAAACGGTACATTCATAACTTAACAATTTATCTAACAAAAAAAACATACAATTCTTTAACAAAAATTCAGAGCAAACACATTAAATCATCCTTCAAAGTTAAATATTCATATAAAACACTAAAAAATTATTGTTTGCTGAAACCAATTATAAAAATTTTTTATGTCTTTTAACAAACTGAGATATATACAACAGTTTACAAGTTTTCAAAGAATTCATAATAAAACTTTATATAAGCATACAAAACAAATATAAACCTAACATACACTTTTAAATTTAAAAAATCTGTTAAATCAAAAGCAAAACCTAGTATTGTATTCACAATTATGATAAAAGAATTTTTATATATCTAACTTCAGAGTTACATTTCTAGGCACTAGTTTGATTAAAAACCTTAAACAGATTTTATTGTTTTTCAAGAACAAAAATTTACATTTCATTTAAAAAATGCATAAGACGAATTTCAATTGTTAACAATACTAAAAAGATTATTAAAAAATATTTTGTTCTGGAAAAAACAACAATATGTACAATTACATAAATTAAAGTTTCATTAGTATTTAATAGATAAAAGGGAATCCATAAATGAAAAATGAATAAATTTAAAACTGATGAGCTTTTTATATGAATGATTCTTGGAATGACGATTAACAAACATTTTCTGTCAGTTTTTACCTAATAAAAATGATAAAAAAAAGTAATAAATATGTAAATGATGCACTTAAATAGTAATATTTTTCGATCTGAATATGAACTCAAACGTAGAGTTAAAATACTCAATTGTTCATATAATTTAAATAGTCTAAAATATAAATAGCAAGCGGTTAACTCCAAACATCTGCAGAATATCGCCTTTGTGATTCCATCTTTTTTATGTATGCTTCAGCATCACTTTTTGATTTTTGTCCAAATTCTTGCACGGTTTCTAAAATTATATTATGAACATCTTTTGCCATATGTCTTGCATCGCTGTAAAAGGGAAGCAAAAACATTTAATTATAATTCACCAAACTTTAGTTAATTAACTATACATTTAATTTTTAAAAGAACATTACATTCAAACATTATAATCAAAATTATGAAATTACTGTTATATTATTGAAGACAATGCTTTAAATACTTTATGAAAAGCAAAGAAATTAAGCACATAAATATTAAAGATCAATAACACAAAGAATTTTGAAGATCAAAATAAATTATTGAAGAGAATAACAAAGAATATTAAAATTAATTAAAAAAATATTAAATATATTTTTTTAAAAATTAATATAAAAAATATTAAATTGCTGCAATAAAATATTAAAATAATTTTCTTTAAACGAATAAAATATAAAAATTTTTAGTTAATATTTTGAAAGCTTTAAAATCTAAAGATCATATTTAATTGAGCGTAGACAAAAAACAAATATAAATAAAATAAATAAAAAAATAAAAGTAAGTTAAGTAAAATCTTAATGATAGCTATATATTAGCTACATATTTCAATGATATCTTTATTTTAACATGCAAGAATGTGAATTTATTTTTCTTATACAACACTGTTTCTTAATCAAGAGTAGAGTTGAATTTCATTAATATTAAAAAAACTATAACATCAATCAATAGTTGAATTATATCATTTTAACATTTATATCTAAATGATATTAAAAATTTTAAAGTAGTGTTTAGCATTTAAAATTAGAAGATTTTAAGTGCAATGTAGTCTTCAGTTCTGGCTGCCTGGCTTACGATGAGAAGTTGTAGCAAATAGGCCAGTTCTTTTAAAGTTAAAAAGTATACTATTTAGGAGGAAAAAACGTTTACAATCTCAGTTTTTCATTTGAAAGGGACAAACTGACATTAGATTTCATTTTGTCATTAAGTTTAAAATATGACCATGAAATACAATATTCCACTGTAACTAACTTTTCCTAACACTGGATTTGCTAAAAGTGCTAAAAATACTTTTATAGAAGTTATTTTAGAAAACTGCCCAATTCTTTACATAAATTAGCAATGAAAAATTTCAACTTTCAAACTCAAATACATATTACTTATTTAAATACTTAACAAATAATTTTTTATAAAATAGTAAATAAATTTAAGTTTTCTACAACATTGTGATTAGCTTACTCAGCTAATCGCAATTTAAGTATAAAATATTAAAAGATGAAACAGACTATATCATATATAACGCAATAAGATAATTTTAAAATTCCATCAAAATAAAACAAAATGCAAAGACAACCAAAAGTAACACAAGTATACTAACCCACAAACATAGATATGGCCATTTTGTTCTCCAATTACTTTCCAGATCTCCTCTTTGTGTTCTTTTAACAGATGAGTGACATATCTTTTTTCAGGCTGGTCCCTTGAAAATGCTAAATATAACTTAGTGAGAACACCATCTGCAAGGTATTGTTTCAATTCTTCTTCATACAAGAAATCTTCCTTTTCATGCCTGCATCCAAAATAAAGAATAGTGTCCCCAACAGGTTTTCCTAAAATAAAAAATATGATACTTTTTCATCAAATTTACTAAAAGAATTATACATAATTTCATATTCATAAAATTATAACAAAAATACTTAAACTATTCTACTTCATAGATATAGAATAAAAATAATGAAATATATAAAATGATATAGTTAATACAATCCTCTAAATACTTAAATAATAATTTGTTATTATAACCTAACCGGAGTGTCACAAAATATAAGGAAAGTAAATTGCTTTAAATAATTATTGTTAATTCTTTCGACACATAAGATTTAAAGAAAATTCAACATTTCTATTGAAATAATAGCTCTTTTGCATATACTTTTTTGCAGTTAAAATCTGGAGCTTTTTTAATGCTGTTTTACAAAGAAAGAATAGCTTTTAAAACAATTTTCCATAAATCAGTAGAAAAAGATTTGAGCATAATAAATATATAAGAATATTGTCTTCTAAAGTTTCCCAGTAAACATTTATACTTATTTAGTTTTCATTTGCATAAAGTGATTACAATGCAATAAATTTTGAATAATATTAGTGAAGACTTTTTTGCCAGCTAAATTAATGACAAAATAAAATGAAATGTATACAAAATTACAGGTTGAAACTATTATCTATACTTCCAGAAAATTGACATGAATTTAAGCCTAAGAACAATCTTTTTTTTACAGATACATGATAAAAAAATAATATGTGTTTACATTCTTAATAATGAAGATGAAAAAACAGGAGAAAAAATTAAGTTTGCCTAAATAACCTGATCAAAGAGAAAATATTTAAATATAAATGTATGAGAATAATTTTATGTCCTATATTAATAATTCCCTTTTATTAAAATTTAATATCAAGAACTTTAATTTTTAAGATATCATAGATTATACATTTCACATTTTAATTTACAAATAAAAAAATAATAAATAAAAAATTTTACTACATTCACAAGAAACATTAAATCACTATAAAAGAAATATCAGTATTAAAAAATAAATACAAGCCATTATAATATAAGTAGGATATTTCCCCTTTATTATTTTCAATTTCATGTAAATAAATCAAATGAAATAATGAATAGAAATGAATTCAAAATAAATTTAAAATATATAAATAAAACTGCAAGTTTTTTTTTTTATTTTTATAAGGACTTCATGCATGATTAATGAAAGAGATTATCTAAAAAAATTTATTTTGATCATAAGATTTGGTAGAAATTAAAATTTTTGCTACACTATAAATACACTTCAAACTATATACATACCAAAATTATTAACTTTGCTTAAAAATTTTCAGAACTTATCCTTCTTGATTCATTTTTACCGATAAATAAAATGTGTAGCATCCATATCCTTTCTGCATAAATAGCAACTCAAGGTTTTATCGCAAGGGCTACAAAATTTTATTTGTTGGGTACCAAGTCACGTATGTCTTGATGGAAATGAGAGAGAACATGCAGCTGCACAGACTGCATCAGGTTAAATTTTATCATCAGTTCCACTCGCTGATGTGAGAAGGAATGTTAAAACATTTATTTATTCCCTTTAGCATTAACCATGTAATATGCAGGTTGTCAATAAACTACATTCTATTTTCTCATCCATAACCTCATTATTTATTTTACGGCTTGAAGAGCAGATGTTATTTTAACTCATCTTCATATCAGACACACACACATTTCACACATAGACATCTATTTTCAAGTGAATTGAATCTATGGTGTGAAATGTGTGATAATCCATTTACTGTTTTTCATACTTTAATATCATGTCCAGTTTTTAACTATTACAGATTTACACTTTTTAAAAGCGATCTTTTAACGTCATTTGATTAGTTGGGGGAGGCACCCCAAAGAAACCTTTTTGCTTTTTTTAAAAGCAATAGGCTTTTCATATTTTATTTAAATTATATACACAAATTTTATGTTATTAGTTTCTTTCCCATTTTCCTCTATACTTTAATGTTACTATAAACAACAATTTTTGTTTTTAGCATGATTTTAATGTTGATTGTTTTAAAGTAAGAAAAAAAAGTTTAGTTTTTTTAAAAGTAAAGTTTGACACAGCATGACCATTTTTGGACCTAATGCCATAAAACCCAAAAAACCAAGATTTTATCAAATTCAATTAAATTAGTTTGGTTTCATTTCCTATTCTAGTCTTTTTTACAGATAAGGGTTAACAAAACAGATAGGGACTAAAAAAACTTAAAACTTGCAAGTAATAAATATTAAATTGATAAAACATTTTAGAAAGAAGTTGCTGGCTAAAAGATCTTTTTTACAAAATTCAAATAGAACAATATTTACTATCAGAATGGGTCATTAACATTTTCACATTACTTAAACTTATTTATGATGACTGAAGTTTTTATTTAAACTTTGAGTTTTCTCAATTCAGTTAATTTTAAGAATTTTTTTGACACATGTATAGTATTAGTGCTTTAAAAAAAATGTTGATTGTAAAATAAACTTTAAACAAAATTAAGTTATAGCTCTTGGCTTTTCACATAGGAATAGCTTAAAGGCAGTTTTATAAAAATGCTGAAAATTTAAAAGTTTGTCTGATGTAAAAAATATGCTAATTTGAAAAATATGTTTTTTCCTTACCTTCTGACTTGAGATATGATCTTTCTTGAATAAAACCACGGAATGGAGCCAATCCAGTTCCAGGACCAATCATTATGACAGGAGTTAATGACTTACTAGGAAGTCTGAACTGCGAGCGACGGACAAATATTGGTACTTTGGGTTTTTCTTCTTCAATCACCTTGAGTGTCTTCATGTAACCTGTTGTAACTCCAGTGTTATGGCGATTTGTTTTAGTTATGTAATCAACCAATACAGCAGTGACATGTATAGATGTGGGATGAATCTGAGAAAATACCATAAAAAATTATCAAAGAAATTATCACTAAAGTTCATAACAACTGTTAGGTTAATATTTTATTCATGCTTAAAGTATTATATCAAAATGCCTTAGACAACATTACAATTGCAAATAACTGAGATTCAATCACTACAAATATTTATAAAAATTTATGTAATTTAAAAAAAAAAATGAAACATCTTAGTCATTTTTAACTTCTTATATATGGCCTTTACAGAAACTTTAAACATAAATAAATAAATAAATAAATAAAAAGGTAATTATCTTATTCTGACAAAAAAATTTTTATGCTTTTAAGAAAAGTAAGAAAAAAAAGTCTTATACAGCAATAAAAATAATAAATTTTTTCATACAGGAAAACAGAAATTGTTTCACATTCTGTGAGACAATGAATGCTTTTTCTACATAGAAAAATATTTATTGTCTCACGTTCCATGCGTAAAAATTTTATTCATCTGAATAGACTTTTCACTGTAAATGAAAAGGATAAATTGCATGCAAATTGCTTTGCAAAATAAAGCCCTAGTACTAATACATTGCATATTGGTTGATGTAGAACAAAAAGCATGAAAGCTAATTGAATGTAGAAGATAAGAAACATTTACACTGTTAGAGTTCTCCTAAAAATGACTAACTTAGCACATCTATAATATTTTTGAACAAATTCAAACAGAGAAGATAACTAAAAACAATTAAATAAAATTGCTGACATCAACTACTGCAGTATGTATTTTTTATTTATAATCTGAGTGAAAATTTCCATATCTAAATTAATTCGATTGTAAATGTAAAGGTAGCAGCATAGAATTCATTTAAGAAACATTTTTTTAGCAAATTAAACTAAATACTTATCATAAATATAAAAACATGAAACAGTACTCATTTTTTTATCAAATATGAAATAAAGCAATTCTGTAATTATTTTAATGAGCAAAGATTGTTCATGAAGGATTGATTAGTTGCATTGTGACTAAAATAATTCACTTTCTAAATGGTTTCTTGAGTATGAGAGACAAAGTAACAATACATTATCCACTACTTTTAAATGACTGAAATAGGTTTGATGAACTTAAAAAAATTCTTGTAGATTAAAGGAACTCTGAGATTACTGCAACCTTATTAACAGTATTTAAATTACTATTACAAATGAGACAAAAACATGCATAGCATATTTGGAAACATAAAATTAAAGAATAAGTGTAATCTTATAAACCATTGCTGTACTTCAATTATGAAATATTTTAATTTTTAGGAATGCAGATTTAAAGTTTTTACTATCACAAAGGGATAAAACAAGGAATATAAAATATCTCAAAGCTAAGCTTGAGTTAACAAATAATCTGCTAAATTTCAAATACTCAATTTTTATAAAAGAAACTTTTATTTAAACATTATAAAAGCGCAAATGCATTGCATAAATTTAGAATAGTTTCAGTTTTTAATCCCTTAACTTTTATGAACTAATTATTGTTAACATGCAAAGTTATCAAAATAATGTAAACAGGCCTGGATAAAAGTTATAAAATGTGATTCCTGAACATTCAAATATCCCAGATACCAGTTTTTTCTCTGTACAAAAAGTATGTCAAATTAGTTTGAGACAGTTTTAGTAAAAATGTGTATATTTTGGATTTTCGACAAAAGCTTAAAGTACATAAGGCAAGCTAAAGCAATTGTTTTGAAAACATCCCAGTTTTTAAGCATTTCCAGAGAAATGTATCTAAAATCATGACATACACATACCATATCAAAACAAGCTTAGCAAAGCAAAAAAAAGTTGAGGGAAAGAGACCAAAGTATTGTCAACAATTACATTTAGGAGGCATCTTTAAACAAAGTATTTACAGTGGAGTAGCAATACTCAAGCCACATATTAATGCCAAATGTAACTTAGAATGATGCCATAATCACAAAACCTATTCAACTTATAAGTAAAAAGTAATCATGTGGCCAGACAAATGACCTTTCACATTTTTCCTCACAAGATGGGTACACATTATTTGAAAGACACCTACACATGGTGCATGGTCATGATTATCTCCTTCTAATGGCTAGAATGGAAATGAATCTATCTTAACAAAGGAGCTGAAACACAATTTTCTGATTATGCAATCCTAATCCTGAAAGACAGGACCTCTGAAGAGAAGTAGAAATTCAGCAGCCCCAATCCAATCTAACAATGCAAAATTTGTTTTTAGCAGTTGAAATTTTTCAGGATGAAAAAAATTCATTTAACAGGGCTCATCCAATCTTGATTAGATGAAAATAGGGATGAAATGAAACATAAACAACGGTTTGCACAGCCCCTAAACTCAATGCATTGGGATCATGGCTTAAGTTAGATGATAGGTCATAACAATTAAAGGCTCAATCTAGAAATAATATCTCACACCTATACCTTTCCAGGACTTTATAAATTATCTCCATGTAGAATTGTTACTATTCTTTCAAATATTATGTAATAGTAGTCCTATACAAATTATAAAATAGGCCCAAGGAAATCCTATATTATATTAATATAAGATTCCTCATAAATCTGTTTCCATATCTTGAAAAACACCTGTTCTTTATAAAATTATATAAGTACAAAACAAAATCTAATATCTATTATAAAAATTATAATTTTTTCTAATAGTTAAATAATTTAAAATATTCCAATCAAAATATATATTTAAATCCTTTTATCAATAACAAATTTGTATAACATTCATACTTACTTTGGGAGATGATGAAATAGAATAGTAACGAGCTTGAAGTCTAGGTAACAATTCCAAAATGTGATCCAGAGGAGGTTTTAAGGATGGAAGATCTTCAAGGATATGAATAATACTTCGACTGTTATTAACAGCCCAGTCTAAATATTTTTTCTGAAGAAAAATATGAATTTTAATGTTTGTTTCAAGAAAAAAAATTAAGATAATGAAAGATATCTTGAATATTATTCTACATATGTAGCATAAAGTTCTATTTTATGGTGATTAAATATAGATTGTTAATTTCAAGTTGACCTCTAAAATTTAAGCTAAGAAAATCATAAAGACCAGTAAAACTAAATTATATATATTTATTTATAAAAATTATCAGTTTTACTTAAATAGTAATTAAATTTTTTTAATACTGTGATGTTACACAAGATATTTTTTAAGAGCTATTGAAAATGGAATACTTAATTAAAATGCTATAAAGCATTACTAACTTTTTTGCATTATGCATGCAACAAATATTATCTCACTGTAATGAAATCCCTAATATATGATAAAATAAGGTGTAAATTATTACACCTTATTTTATCATTTTTTTATCCTTATTTTATCACACCTTATTTTATCATATTTAGAATTTTCTAGAGCAAAACTTTTAAATGCTTGGAAAAAAAATAAACATTAATATATCAGAAAATTAATAGAGCATAGGTAACTATTCTCTTTAATTCATAATAACATTCATAATTTTAAGGAAGAAATAAGTAATGATAATGATTCCAGAAGAATTCATTAATATTTTCATAGAGAAAAACCACACAATTAATAGTCTATCAATGCTTAAGATCCCATGAGACTTACCAATCAAGACCATTTTGCCTGCCAAATTTCAGCAAAATGCATTTATGATAATAGAAGACTATATACTTATCTATAAGACATTAATAGAAAAAACTTCCTTTTTTATTAATTTAGTACAAGGGAGAATAAACAAAACTGAAAATTATGCTTGGTTTCTATAAGTGACATCTTTACAACTTCAGTTTTGTTGAACTTTTTACAGAAGATATTAAACATGAGTGTAAATAATCATGAGGTGTAGTTCAAGATTGTAAAGAAATTTTGCTCCAAACCTTTGATAAAGTATGAATGGATTTTTTATTAACAGCTACTTTAAAAATCTATAAATTTTACTCATATCACTAAAGAATTAGTTTACCTTAAAATTATAAATCAATCTTGACTAATTACAGGGATAGGAATATTGAATTTTTTTCAAGAAATATCAGGTTATTTTTCAATAACTAAACAAAACCAATATTACTTTTACATAATTATACATTCATTTTTGTATTATGAATACAACACTTTTTAGAAAGCCTTGCACACAATATACTATTTAAAAAATTGTTAGTAATTAAAAAACTCAGAATTTTATTAGTAACACAACACTACGAAAAATGATATAAAATTAACTTATTATATTGAACATTTTTTGAAAATTAATAAGTCTTATGATAATTGCTTTAAATAACAGTTAATTTATGAAGAATTAAATAAGGTTTATTTTGATCTGGATGTATTAGCATTTCATTCTGATAATTTAATACTGCACTTTTTTAGTTTATCATTGACAGATGCTGTCTCTGTATTAGCAGCAGACACCATTTTTCGTTCAAATTTAACATCACTCATGTTATTATCAGTAATACCACACATTATTTTCTTGGTTGCATCATTTAAAAGGTTTTGAGCTGCATACTGATTATCAAGCAAAGTGTTCTTTTCTTTCACAAGTTAATTTATCTTTTCTAACAGGTGGAGTTGCTTAAGCAATTTTTCACAAGTAGTTGCTGTCTTCCTCAACCTTCCTTTCCTTAACCAATTGTGTTGCATCTTTTGATTTTCCCATATATGATGCATATTCTGCACGAGACTTCTGAATACAATGCATCATATATTTAGTAAATGGAATGGAGAAGAAAAAATTGTGATACATTCAATGACATCATCCGAATGTTGATTACATAAACAGTGAATTGTTAATTGTGATAAAGCAGCTCTCTCCTTTGTCACAACAGAATTGTTTGTTGAAAAACCTCTTCAGTGAATTTACATTCAATAAAGACAGATGTACTTTGACAACTCTAGAAAGAGTAGGATATTTTATATAACACCCCCCCCCTCAGCATCTCTTATATTGAAAATAGCCTCCCAATACTTTCAGATATTTCAGTGGTTATCATAACCATTTACAAGCAACATCACATCTTCACACATGAAAAGAATCCACTCTTCATTCATCTTATCAATGCCTCAAGAAATTTTATACACATGAGGAATATGTTAAATACTTGGACTTTTCTTTATTCCTATTATAAAGAGACAAATACTGAAGATCTTCAAGTAACAAATTTGGTAAAGGAAGTTTTTGAAGCAAATATTTAGTGATTGTTATATAGCAACTTCTGACACTTTATACAAATGATATTTTAACAGTAAGCTCTTTCAGTATTTCAATGACACAATTTTGTGATTGTAAGTAATATGCACAGCTAAAAAAAGAATCCTTCCTCTGTAAAGGCAGATAATAAAATCAATTGGTAAACCCAAGCCTAAATTTTGGTCACTACAGATGTTCGTGGCCATTGGCCAAAAATGATGCAGAGATGACTATTTGGAAGCCCTATTTCCAGTTTAAAAGCCAAAAAAAGACATAACATTTTTCTTCTTTCTTATTACATCAGAAAGCAGTTAACAGAGAAAATAAAATTTACTGGAAATTTACTACTGAAAAGTTTCATAAACTTAACTATTAGAAAGTTAAACTTCCCAAGGAATTTAAGAAAATTTAGGAGTTTTAGGATTTATTTTGAATAATAATGATATTATGGTTTTTTTTTTTTTTTTTTTTTTTTTTTTTTTAAATGAGGAATATCAGGACAACAATATAATAAGATTTTCTGGTTAACTTAATAATAATGTGTTACTATTATTGAATGTATTAAGTACACATTTCAATATCATTCATAAGTTTCATTCAAGCCAAAGTTGTGATATATCATGAAAACTCTACAAATCATCACCTGCCAGTTGTTAAAGTATTCATCTGTAGCATGTTCAGAAATCTCTTTTAAAACACAATACTTTAATTAAATAAGTTCAAGTAAATTAATAATTTTATAATTATTAAGAGGACGTTATCTTTTAAAGTTAAATCACATTTTTCATATTTTAATTTCAAACTATCTATACTCTGGTTCACATCTAATTAAATCTCAAATTTTGTGAAACTAAAAAATGTTTAAATATATATTATTAGTTCCAGTTGTTTAAAACAATAAAATATTCTATGATAAAATTTTAACAAAGAATCTAATTAAATACCAACTATTGCTATTGCACATTTTAAGTGACAACATTTATAAAATATTTTACTAATAACACTGATCTATATCAAAAAACAGTATTTTTTCCTCAATTATTGCACTTTTTCTATATATATATATATATATATATAACATTTAAATGACATTACAGTTACAATTAAAAAATGAATACATTTATTAATTTTCCAACTAAATTAGATAATTGAATTTGTTTACACAGTTCTGTCCAATTAGTAAAACTAAATAAGTATAAATATTTGAATATAAAGTACCTTTCCTTCTTCTGATGAGGTAGCCATTAATTTCAGCATCTTCTTTTCTTCTTCATCTGTAGCATATTCAGAAATCTCTTTTAAAACATGAGTACGTGGCACACTTGTGATGTCAACATAATGAAGCAAAGCAGTACGATATGTTGTAGGACAAGGAAAAGGGTGTTTTTTAGTGCTGTCCTCTGTAAAGAAAATAAAACAATCAAAAACAATAGTTTAATGATTGAATAGATTTCTTTATTGTAAAGTTTTATAATAATAAATATGATAAAAAACATACAAAAAGTATTCAAGGCAAACTTTGAAAAATCAAATTTATATTAACAACTTAAAATA
This sequence comes from Latrodectus geometricus, assembly GCA_026290005.1. Lineage (NCBI taxonomy): Eukaryota > Metazoa > Arthropoda > Arachnida > Araneae > Theridiidae > Latrodectus > Latrodectus geometricus. The sequence goes on along the minus strand of JAPDSC010008820.1, from coordinate 14,190 downwards.
TTCATTTAAATATCAAATTACTCTAAAACTTCGTTCTATAAACACAATCATAAAATATTTTATTTCATAAGAAAAACTAAGCTTATTATGCATAGATTAATTAACATGTACAAACAAAATAAAAACTTATAAATACCATCTAAATTGTTCAGACTGAATACAGTATCTAAATCCACATTCAATAATTTTCCAATTTTTTCCACAAGTTCAGAATTATTTGTGGGATAAATAGCAACGTGGTCACCAGCTTCATATCTGAAAGATAGGAAAATTCAAATAAATGCAATAATTTGCTGCCATTTTATATTATCAAGGTTTTAAGTAAATACAAACTCAAAATTCATTTTGCATAAATTTATTTATATACAAGATATTCAGAAAAAGATTTATCAATTATCTATTTTTTCATAGACATCACTAAAATTTATGAAAACATTGATCACTCATAACTAACACTAGCTTAAAAAATGTATTTTCAGTTATAAAATTGTAGTAAATTGATTGCTTAACAAAGATAATTTCTAATATTAAAAATGCGTGAAAAATGATAATTAGCTTCTGATATCACTAGAATATTTAACAAAATCTTCCATTTTATAAATGATAATGAAATTTGTTAATACTAAAACTTAAAAGTTATTGAAAACACACTTTTCACAACAATAAGAGAATTCAAGTAACAATAACTAAGTGAATCATAAAACTATTAACTTACTTAATATCAAGTTAAGCAACATTAAAAAACAATTTTGTAAAACTGACAACAAATATCTATTTGAATAACATAAGCACTGATTTTTATATACAATGCTTAGCAGTAATATATATATTTAATAAAAAATTTAAGAATAGGACTTTTAAGGAATCACTATAATAATATCTTGCTAATTGAATATCTATTTCTGTTAATTGTTTTTATGTTAAATACAACTTTCCTATGAACAGAATTGAAATAATAAAATCACAAACAAGTTTTATTTCATTGACTTATTATTTTCATTTACTTAACATTTAAAGAGAAAAGAAAACATATGCAAAGTCACATAACAGTAAGCTAGTTGATAAGAAATTAATAGATAATATAAATTTGAAATTCCTTTTATGTAAATAGTTCCCTTAATAAATAAAACTAAAAATTATTTGCAAATAATATTGGGAATAAATTTACAATAAGAAATTGCAGCAATGAAATAAAGTATAGTTTTGACTATAGTTAATTATATTTTCACAATTGTGTGAAAAATGTAAAAGCAATATATATCATTAGAATGTAATCTTACAAACCTATGTCTGTTAACCCTTTAAGCGTGCTTGACGAACTCACCTCGTCATCGGAGTGTTTATTTGTCATTATTGCACTACTTAATTTAACCCTTTAAGTATCAACGCTACATGCTTAAAGGGTTAAGCATAAGCCTCAAAATATCTTTCAATAATATATAATGGCATATTAAAAAATTGTTACTAAGTATCATTGTCTGCTTACAGTAAATTAGTGGTATAACTCCATGATAAAAACAAATCACTTTCATATGGCAAAATTCATTGATTCAAATTTATCAATCTGAGAGAATGTTTAAAAGAGTGTAATACATAGCATTTTATTGATGAAATTTCAAATACTGATATTTTATATTAATGAAATCAAGAAAAATTTTACAGTCAAAATACTTCTAATTATTAATATTAATAAAATGTATATCTCATTAGTTACTAGCTGTTAAAATTTGAAAACTGTTGTTATGGAAGTACAACTAAATACTTTTACACAATAAAATATGTTTTAATTATTTTTCAAAAAATACATTGGAATTTTTTTTTTTTATTTACAGGGTTAGGTGAAAGTTTATATTATGATTCTTCAAATTATTAAACCACAAAATATCTTAATTTTTGTTTACATTTATTTTGTTAATGTTTAATTAATTGTTGGTTTAATGAAGAATGAAAATAGTTTTTGGTTATTATCACTATCAAAATGCGCTTTAAAGTTTTACTCAGACAATTATTCTCTTAAGAAAGGAAATTTGCATTTTGAGAAAATTTTCATGAAAAACAAGAACAGTTTTTAGCAAGAAATTAAATTGAAATTATAAATATTTAACATGTTCATGTAATTTTGCTTTGTTTTCATTTTAGACCATTATTAAAACAGAAAATATACTGGTTCCAAAAACAAAATACTCTTTTAGAGTACAATAAACAAATTTAAATTAAATACAGTGAAAATTTCAAAGAAATTGAAAGAATTTATTATACCAACCTAATTTTTGCTCCAGATATGTCAAGTTCAATATGCATGCAAGAGCGTTCCCCTTTATACAATTCTTTGTTAACAAGAAGGCTACTTAAATATGGATTTTTGGGATCAAAAGGCCTACAGAAAAATTAATTAATCATGTCAGAAGATTCAGAAAACATGTTTGATAATGTAACTTAAAAGTAATCAAATAAGAGCATAAAGTACAACAAATATTACTTTTAGCATTATTCACCCAAGTGTCCACCATTAGAAAAAAAAAATTATTTTTTTAAAATAAGATAAGACTGTCTTTCATACAAAGATAATTCAAAAATTATATATATATTTTTCTTAATTGATGTAAACAAATAACTTTAGCCATTGATAAATAAATAATGCAATATTTTACCATAAAAATATATTTACATTATATTAAAGAAGTAATTAGAATGAATTTTACTAATAAAAACAATTGCCTTTATAAATATTTTTTAACTTTGAAAGTTTTTGAAATAAGTCAAAAAATAAAAATAAATTACAAGTAAAATAAAATTATAATCTTCAGTTATAAATAATAAAATAGAAAAGAAAGCATACATATTAATAATAATTTAGATTTAATTTGCTTGTCCATTTAATATGCAAAATAGTGAAAACGAAATTTAAAAAAAACTCAAAAGCACTTAAAATAAACATAATAGCACACATAATCAGTTAAATATTTCACATATTTTAGCATTGTAGATTATTAAATAATTTACAGAATTTAAATACTGATAAAAATATTAGTCAAAAATTAACCACATCTATTACATAAAAATACATAAAATACTACTTACTAAATTGTATAAATGAAAATATTAAATTTTTGAAAAAATCATAAATTATATAGTTGATTTGTATTATGAAATGTAGCTAACAAAGAGAATATAATAATTATCAAACATCATTAGAAGTAAATTTATTAATACTTACGGCCTTTGATTTTTGTATGAATTAAGTCTTGCAATTTCACCAGTAAATATTTTTTCAGGAGCTATGTCATCATGAAGGACTAATTCATACTGTCTCAAATTCACATCCTCACCAAAGCTCTCAATATTGAAATGTTCACAAACAGCACCCCAAAATCTTTCTTTCCATGTAATGAAATCCTCTTCAATGCTAATGAAATAAAAAAAAATTAAAGGAATAGAAAAAAATAGCACATTTTAAGAAATTTCCACAGTCAAATATAAAATAAAACACTTTGGGTGATAATTTTAACTAACTTTAAATCATTTTACAAAATCCTAATATATTATTTGTACATTAATCATACACAATCTTTGATACCTTATTGTATGTTAATATTATATGAATGTGTATGTTTATTATTTTAACATTTTACATTATATACTGATTTCAACAAACCTCATTTACATTATAGATATCAAAATGTATCCAAAACATAAATATGAAAATGATTAAGACAATCTATAGAGATCAAAATATTATAATAAAAATAACTACATTCAATGTCAAAAAGAAATTAAGAAGTTCTCAGAGAAAAATATGTTATCAAAAAGAAAATAAAAGGATATGTTTATATCATATAACTGAATTCATATTAGAGAAATATGAATAAATATTAGTTAAAATCATTAGTAAACATTCAGAATGCTAGAGAAAAAATTTATATCCAAAGAGTTTATATTGGGAGTCATTTAAAATAAACTATTAAATATTAAGAAAAATAATTATTTAGAAAGTTATTTTTCAAATTATATATTTTTTCAGTAGGCTAGGAGAAACTAATTTTACTTATGAATGAAAACATGATTGAATTGAATGTAATAATGTTATCAGTTAAATACAAACAAGATTGGAAAATTTAATTTGAGGCACCATCACATATTTTCATGTAATATCTATATAACTTGTAACACTTTTTATATAGGTTTTGAAATAATTTAATGGTAAGGAGAACTTTTTCTCCACTTTAGGTAATTATTTCTATTTTAGATTTACACATTCAAAGTTGGTCTTACACAATAGTATAATGTACAGCAGTGATTGAAAAAAATCTTTTATCAAGATTTCAGACAAATAAGTGAAATAGAAAATATAGAGAGGATTGAGTTTATAATTTTAGGTGCTTCGATAATCTTAATAAAAGCAATTAAAATTTGAATTTCAGCAAAATCATTATAAAAAAAATGAAAACAGGTTCACTGGTGTGGTTAGAAGCTTACTCTAAAATTTAAAAAATAAATACAGAATAAATTATAGTGTAACAAGGTATGATTTTGAAATGTGCTTTTAGTCGAGTTTGATTGAATTCTAACACACTGCATTACAAACAAAATTTCTGCTTTTATTATATTATCTAACATTCAAGATATCATAAATTCTTTATATAGGACAAAAAATAAGCCTGTAGCAGTATTTTAAAGAATTATCAGCTATACATACATATAGCTTTTTAATATAATATATTTTAATTTTTTAAATTCTATAATTTACACTAAAAATACATTACTTACAATATTATCTTAATATTTTTAGGAGAAAACTAAGACTCCAAAATAAATAGCCAAACAGTGTGTATGTTTTAGAAAAATTTAATGAGGAATTTAGCATATTTAATAAATCTAGAGAACTTTAAGCAAAATCATACAAAAATACCAGAAATGCAGTAATTGTTTTCACATATATAGTATAATTTGCAGCAAACATACTCATCAAATATGAGCATATTCTAAAAAAACTTCTAACATCTAAGAATATGGGATAATCTTTACCTTAAGATTACCTTTTATAAGGGAAAGAATTTAAGAATTTATCATAACTTGCAGAATTGTCGGCATAAATCCTCTACCACTATTTCTCAGTGTATGCATAATATTTTTTAATTTATTGATTTGTAACTACATTTAATTGTTAGCAAGCATTTACTTGAACAACTTTTGAAAATGTAGGATTTCATTTTGTGCTAAAAGAATTAATGAAAACAAAAATCTTTCTATGTATTATTTAATGATGTGCTTTTTAAAGGGTTATTTGGAATAAGACAAAACAAAAATTTAGCTTCCATATTGAATCCTTATCTTTCCTCTATAACAGGACTGCATTTTCAGGAAGAAAAATCTTCTCCATACACATACTCAAACTTTACTTGAAATTTGAGTATGTGCACTGATATCACTAACAAAAATAACATTAGAGTCAAAGAAAATATTCTTTGCCTACTAAACCTTTACCATTAAAATAAAAAAAAATAATGAAGAAAATAAAAATACAAGAGATTATATCATGTATATAAACATGCAAAAGAGTATAACATGTGAAACATACTTCAAGTATCTTTCATATATATTATATTTGTTAGTCATTTTAAGAAAGACATGTATTTCAAATTATATTCAAAATTGTACTTTAAAAATGGAATATATTTTAAGAAATATGAAATGATGTAAGTAAGGAGATTATAAGATGCAAAGCTGAATATGATTGTCAAAAATATAGATTAAAAATTAAGCATTAAAATTACTAAAAAAACCCACTTTATAAATATTATTACTTACATATAATTTGCAAAATATTTTATGAAAAGCATTGAAATAAGAAAATTTCTAAATAAATTTTTAGATTACCTTTTTTAAGAAAAACATTTATTACGAAGTTAACTAATTAAGTAAATTTAAACAACTATGATAGAAACAAGTTAATAAGATTATTTTAAGTAAATTACTTAGCATCATCATCTCCAAGTCCTAAATCAAAGACACGTGTAGCACCTAATTCTTGAAGACGTTTGTCGACATAAATACCCATTGAATTGTAATGTTCATAGGTTTTGTTGCCAAGGCCAAATACCTAAATAGAGATGAAATATTATTAAAACTTTAAATAAAATTAATCAAGTCAGAATAATTAATTTCAGACAATTTTATGTCAATCTGTTACAAAAGTAAAGGCAAGTAAAGCTTTCTAAAGTTAAAAATACTGAAAAGTTGGAAAAAAACTATAAAGAATGCATGATTGCCAAACTATATGCAAAAAATGAACATACTTAAGAGCAATATTAATTGATAACAGGAGTGAAAAACATGAGAATTGTGCTGGAAACATACATAGTAATGTTTCAAATCCATTTCAAGAAAATCAAGATAATTACTTTCTTATTCTTAAAATTTAAAAAAGAATGAGAATGACTTGATCAATTTTTTTAAAAAATATGAATTAATTCTTATTGGAAATGAAAGTCTAGCTAATTATAGGAATTATGAGTCAATTATTTTATATATAGTAAGATAATTGAATCAGTTCAATATAATGCATTTTTACTTATTAATCAACAAAAAATATGAAATTTTCCAAAATAATTTTTGGATAATTATATTTTATATCTACTTTGAAGTGATTTACAGTATGTATTTCCTAATAAAATCACAGATTTCTTAATCTATTTCTAGACTTTTCAAAAAATTGGAAACTTTTCCTTGGATAGAAAAAAATCATCCATGTTTAATTATATTTTTATGAATCTTGATAATCATTTAACAAAGTAAAAACTAAATGTAAGTATTCAAATATAATTAAAAAAGATTAAGATAACATTTTAAAATATTTGAAAGAAAAATAACAATATTTTAATAAATGGCAACATTTAAAATTAGTCAAAATAAATTACAAATAGAAATGAAAAAGTTCATACCGCATAATTTAAACCAGACAAATCAGCTTCACCAGCTTGAAGCCATTGATAGAACTCTTGAGCATTATCTGTTGGGTCTCCTTCTCCGTAAGTGGCCATGCAAAAGATAGCAAGAGAGTTTTCAATCTCGGCCACTTTTCCCAAATCTTCCTATAAAACAAAGCATTGTTTTAATTTAACAATGTAAAAATAATTATAATCATCTGCTAAACTCTTCAGATTACACAGATTATTTACATCAATTAAAGTTTGACGAGCTAACTATTCAGTTGAGTAAACTCTTAGCTTTTATACATAACAATATAAATTGCGTATGTATAATAAATTAAAAAGAGCTAAGAATAAATATATTTCATAGAAAGTTTTTAAAATAAAATCCAATAGGAGGCTGTATTTTGCACAACATTCAAAATCTTTTTTTTTAATAAATATTTTATAATTTTCAACTGGGAAATGTACTTATAAAAAATTACTTCATTGTATTTATTTAAATATTCACATTTAATTTTACAAAAAAATTTATGTCAAACAATGATGTTTGTTTTTGAAAGTCCTAATTTGCTTCCATTTTGGCAAAGTATATAATTTAAAAGTTTTAACAATAATAATTTATCAATAAATTCAACTTTGCAAAAGAAAAACTAAGCAATTTATTATTCAAAGAATGTATACATTGAAACTGCATGTGCATAATAATATACATCATTGTTTCTTAAATTTTGGATTTATGAAATTCTTAGGAACCAAAAAAATTTGTATTGTAATATAAAAATATACATTATTGCTCACAATTTTAACTTACTTAAAAAAAATTAACTGAAGCAAAATTAAATTGATCAGACAAAATGATTATAACTGTATACTCTTATATAGTTAAAACTAAAATGGTATAATATTGCAAGCAATTTTCAATTACAAATAAAGAACAATGGTTCCAAATAGTGATCTTTTAAATAAATTCAAACTTTCACAGATGCTGTTTATTAGTTTCTCAATCTTTGGTCAACTTTTCACAATACACAAGAGATTAATAGCAATAGATACTTTAATGTAGATAGTCAACTACTGCAAATGTCCACATCCTACCAGAAATCATAGAAAGTTAACTGAAGGCCAGGCTACTAAACATTTGCATATCAGTTCATTGCACTTCTATCTGTATGTTACCCAAACTATCCTTCAATTCAATGCAAGTTTGATTAATTTAATAATTTCTTCAAATACAGTAATAATGAAATTATATTTGTAATATTTAAAAGTCAAACTGATGCAACAATTGGACACACAATTCCCAATTCAGAATAATTTTAATTCCCTGCTTTAAATGGATAAATGTCTTGTATAAAAATATTTTAAGAAAAGTAAGATAAAAGAGTAATTTAACACAACTATATAAATCTTAAAAAATTCATAGCAAAGTTTATATAACATTAATATAACAATAAAAAAATAAATTTCATACCATATCATATTCTTCAGGATCTGCAACCATTGCTTTCATCCTATATCTATTAGCTTCCTTTGCTAAGCGAGCAGCAAATTCTTCAGCTGTTCCAGTTTGAGAACCATAAAAAACAACAACACTACGACCCTACAAAAAGTTAAAATCAAGCAAATTATCAAAACATTTTTTTTTTTTTTTTTTTTTTTTTTTTTGGTGTGGTAAAATTCAATCATGCTTTTCTCTAACTTTTAAGATACTTAATTTGGTTTTGACTAAACATTGAAATGCACACGAGGTATTCTGAAGAAGTTTTCTAAGGATTTGGCTCAAATTTTCTTTATTTTGCAATTAATATTAATCTCATTTTTCTAGGTCATGAAAAACATTAGCAACACAAAAATGTATATTCTTTCCATGGAACAAAAAGTTAAATATTTTCTTGAATAAATCAAAAATTCTAATGCTTTGCTTATTTTTTAATAACTTTCTAATGAAAAGTTTATTGCTCATTTTTCCATTTAAATTTTATATACGCACATTCATACATGATAACAAAAACTTTTTTTTAACAATATTTCAAATATATTATTTAAATTACACACACAAAAATAATAGTAAATTTAAAAAATAATAGTAAATATTAAATAATAGTAAATTTAAGATCAAACAGTTATTTTAAAAATAAATTCATCCAAAAAAAAAAGATTTTATGCATGAGGTAAGCACATTTTAAGTACATTTAAACAATCCTAAATTCAAAGTGTATATGAATATTTAAAATAAGTTTTGAAAAAATATTACATGAAAATTCAAATGAACATTTTTCAATTATTTCCTTTATCTGAAACATGTTAGAATATTTTCTTAATTATTCTTATAAAACAAAAATTTACAAATTTGGATCAAATTCTGCCATGAAACATTTTATTGTTATTCTTAATTAAAAAGCATATTAATTTATGAATCTAAAAGAAAAGGTTGATTAAAATGAAATTAATTTATAAAGATCAGTACTACCACAAGAAATTATAACTATATTCGTAATTTCACAATTTTACTCCGCTTTTTCCATACAAGGCTAAAAAGGAATTGAAATCTTATAGCTCAAAGTATATTCTGAAACAATCCTCAACTTAGCACAGTCAAATCTTCAAATTATGATTAGAATATTGTCTACTGCCATCTAAGTGTTGTCAAATAAATGATGTTATAGGTATAAACATACTACTTCCTAGTAGCTAACCTACAGTTAGGCTCTACCAGTTAGGTGGAAGCAGCTGGATGGAAGTTTCATAATGTAGAAACAATGTCCAAAAGCTCCCTAATGCTTGGCATGCCACCACTAGAGGTATGATTTCAATTGCAGCTCATTGTGACTACAACCTATTTAATGAATTCAAACTCCCAATCTTGTGTTAATAAGAATGATGCACTAACCAAACCAGTTACCACAACTTCTGTGTACTGTAATGCAAACACAGGAATAGAATAACATTTATTAATATATATAACTATATTTTCCTAAAACTCGTTAAAACTAATTTCTCTCTTAAAATGCAGTGATTATTTTAAATCAAAATGAAGTGAATTCCAACACCTATTCCTTAATAAAAATTAAAGAAATCAATTTCATGTGTGTTATAGTAAAATATTAACAAATAAGAAATTTTCTTTTCTCTCGCTTATGATATAATTATTAATATTTCTACAAACTGAATGCTTATATAATTTTTAATTATTTGTCACCCCTGCTCAATTTTTACATACAGTGATTAATTAGAATAATAAGCTACAGATTAAAATAGATTCCAAACCACTATAGAGACAGCTAAGAACAAATTTGTTTTTGAGCTTTCAAATTATTGAATGAAAAAAGAAAGTAATATTCATTCAATTGCTAGCTCTGCAGTATTTTTAAACACAGAATTGAAAAAAGTATTTTACAATTTAAAGCTTTAAATACTGATTTCAGGGAGTTTTATTTTTTATTCCTTAGTTACAGGATAAAAATTTTTTGATTTAGTCTGACTAGAAAACCTGCAATTTTTTACCTGTAATCAATAGGCAAATATATTTATATCTTAACTACTAAGTAATCAATTTCAAATATTGCACTGAAATAAACTTATTTTTATGAAAAACTTAAAATCTTATATGGTGTCTAGTAAAGTAATACTAATTGAGATGCACTAATATTTCTAATCAACGAAATTCCTTTTGCTGTACCAATGGTAATTTCTAATACACACATTGTCATACAAAAATATTTTGAAAAGAAAAAACTATGGAAAGTACAAAATCTGTCTCAGCAATATTTAATTTTAAACATTAATTTAAGATAGTTCTTTTAATATTAAAACATAACTAATAGATATTAAGCAATAACATAACAGATTTGATGACATTCTCATGAGCTGTAAATTAATCTCACAATAAAGTTACATTATGCTCACAATAAAAGCAGAAAGAAAAATTTAATTCTAAAATATTGCTAGAAAAGTAGCCACATTTTAAAAATTTGGTGCTTAGGTTGACTTTATGTTGGAATTATTCAGCAATTCATTTATTGGCTATATAGAATGAAATGCTTTTTGTTTATTGATTATAACAGAATGTTTATTGATTATAACAGAGATCAAAACAAAATTTATTTTTCTAGTCATTAAGTATAAACTATCTAATTCAAAAGTTAATTACCATCGCATTTATAACTATTCCTGGCCATGAAACCAGAAATATCATTCAAAATGAAGTGCTTAGTTTATCATTATAAAATATAAAACTGGCTTCTCAAATTGAATAATTTTAGTTTGAGATACTGAAAATAAAAATGAAGATTAGTTTAGTTCAATGTGTCACTAAAATGTTTTCCTTTTTTTTTTTTTATCTAAAACATAGAACATCTTGACTTAATTGAAGAAATCAAGAGTTAAAACATAATTAGTTATGATTTTTTTCACAAATTTAATATGTATTCAGTATTATAAAAAATTTGGAAATTTCAAAACAGAATGCACATATAACATTTAAGCAATATTTTTAAGTGAAAGAATAAATATAATAATGATGAAATTTTTCATCTAATTATTCCACAATTTAATTTTTGTAAACACAAAATCACAATCTTTTGTTATTGTGTATGTGTGTATATATTATAGTTTATATAAATACACCTAAGTCTATTTTTACACGGTCTTTTTGTACACGGTTTTGATATAACACGGTTTGAAAATTGAATATTTTAAATTTTTTTACACGATTTTATTCCAGTTAGCACGATTTGAAATTTTATGTACTTAAATTTTTTTTGTCAAATTTAATTTTTGCGAAGTATGTTCATATCACAAAAAAGTATTTATGAAAGAAAAAAGTCTGAAACCATCGATAGTATCGATAGTTTGCGAACACTAGCTTAAAGATTTAAGTGAATTCCCCTTTAGCGCGTACAAACAAGTAGGGGAATTCCCTTTATGTGCAAATAATATAATTTACTGGTCAGAGCAATTGAAACGTGTTAATATTTTGTGAACTGTCAATGCAATAAGACGTGTTTGGTAAAGAAATTTTTTGCAGGCAAATTTGACTTTCCATTAAATTTAATTTTAACGCATTAAGATAAAAGGTAAGCCAAAAAATATTTTGTATTTATTCAGTTATTTATGTTTTTTAATTTTGTTAAATATTTTATGTATCCCTAAAAGGAAATGTCAGATATAAAACTACTTTATGATTATCACTTATTCTATTTTATTTTATTTTTTACCTTAAAAATTGAATAACCTATTCTTTTCGTTCACAACATAGTTTTTTAGTTCCTGAACTTGCCATACATTTAATTTATATTACTTTTAAGATTAGAGTGCATATCTTTTTTATCATTAATTACTATGCTTGTGAAAATAAGCATTATATATTTGATTTAATAAAATAAACATGAATTCTTGTTCTTAAAAATTCTTGTTTTTCACTAATTTTAATAGGTTTTAGAGATTAGGAACAAATCACCTATTTTTGTATAAGATCAATGTCTTTTTTTACACGTTTTTTTTTTTACACGGCTTCTTCTGGAACCAATCTACCGTGTAAAAACAGACTTGGGTGTATATAAGAAACAAAGCTAAACCAAAGATCATTTAAGACATAAAAAAAGGACAAGTTGTTGAAAAGGTAATATATATTTATTCATGAAAATAGTTTAAAGAATCTTTTTTTAATAATGTTTAAATATGCCAGGAAAATAGTTAAATACATAAGACATTAATATATTCTATAAATTAACTAAAACAAACATTGTTTGCTTGTTTATAAAAAAAACAATGTGCAAAGATGATTTAAAAAAATTTTTTTTTTAATTATAAGGCAAGCTAAGCAACCAGCTCAGGAAACGTCAAGAACAATCTAAAGAAAATATAAAGACTAGTTAAATACAATAAATTGATTGTAATAATGTGTAAAATTTACTTACTGTGGATTTCATTTTATTGATAAAACTGGAATCTGACATAGCAAATGTATTTGGCCTATTTAAAGAGAAATATAAATTAATTTGAAATCCATAAAACACAATTTTACAATGTATTATTAATCACACTATATCTTTACTATACAATATTATAATATAACTAAAGAGAGAGAGTAATTCTATTTTTACCTGATTATATTTTTAATTACTATGTAATAAGAAAACATTTATTCAAATATTACCTAATTAGATTTTGTAAATAAATATTGCATTTTTTACAATTGAGTTAGAACAACTATTCTTCTTGAACTGTATCAAAATTAAATGTCATAGTAAGACAATTACATTATTACACAAAACATTCATTCACATTATAATTACATGAACAATCATCATAACTTTGATTTGTAATATTATTAGAATTTTAACAAGGAAATAACCTTATTTTAATTTTGATATTATTTCATCACTGTCACATAAACATTTAACAATTATAAAATTTAAATCAATTTAACAAAATGTTATTTTTTTTCCAACTTCCATAATAGTATATAGTCTTTGCCTCCACATTCATACAAATGTATTTTCATGAGATATGAAAATTCGCAAGAGTTTTTGCATCCACATCAATTGTTTTAACAACAGGTCAAATGTTATAAACTGACTGGGATCTCTATAAGGATTGAGTAAATAATGAAAGCTGAAATCACAAACTGTTTATCTAAAAACTACAATATTTAGATGCCACAAACCATTACAAGTGAGTTTAAGCAATACTATTTTGATTAACTTTAAAAGTCCTCTCTTCCATTTAAGGTAATTATAATACTTAAGACTTAAATCCAAACTTAGAAGTCATCAGAATTTACTATTCCCAACACAAACAAATAGATATATAAAGTGATTACATTTGTAATATATATATTTGTAGTTTTGCTTTGGTTTTTTGTTCTATTATTACTTTTTTGCAAAGGAAGGTTAAAACAGGAACTAATATAAGATATATTCATCACACTTATAAATTCAGAACACAAAAACTTAATAAATTACTAATATTTTTAAAATAATAATCTTAACAAAAATGCATAGTAAATGATACTCTTCAGATATCTTCATTTATTTTTAAATTAATCTTCAGTCAAATACACATAATCAAGGAGATTAAAACATTGGCTCAAATCTAAAACATACTGGTATTCGGATAAATAAGATATTAAAATAAAAAAAATGGAGATTAATAATCTTAACTGAAATTAAATAATGGTATTCATCAATTATCTAAGATAGCATTTTGTTTTTTATTTCTAGCGCAGAGTACGATCATAGTACAATTTTTTTTTTTT
>JAPDSC010008819.1:827-14229 GCA_026290005.1 Latrodectus geometricus | reverse complement strand
CATGTCTCATAATTCTTGAGTATTTAAGATGATGACACATTCATTTCTGTAAATTAAACAAAGAATATTCCAACACATTTTACTGATAAACACATTAAAAATCTATGTGTTTTTATATGATTGAGCAGTTGACAGGAAAAAATGCTTTTATACATACCCAGTGGAATCTTGGAGGGATGCACTGATTTGCCCTTCTGGCGCATAGTGCACCTTCTTGAGTGCTTCGAGGACTGTGACGCCATCCGTAAACACACGATATGTCAAGAGAAAAGTATTCAGGAAGTCTATACTTAAAAAACGTAAATCCGTTAGGCGTTCGAACAGCCTCTCTGGGCTAGCATATCGGATCTATGACAAAGCAAAACAAAAGTTATCATAAAATGCTTGTAATTTTAAATTATTCAACTTATAGTCAGCAAAATTATTTAATAATCTTGTAAAAATTGAAAAATATTTTGAAATAAATATAGAGTCAAAGAAAAATTAATAAATTCAAACATATATTTCTCGAAAGTAATTAAAAACTGTAGAAGAAAACGTTACATTCTTACATGTATCGTTACATACTGTATGACTTTCCTTGCATGGAAAGAATAAGCAAAAGTAAATTGGAAAAGGCAACACTTTTTGTGGTTTAAGAAATCCTTAAGTTTTGATTATAAATATTTCATACTGTAAGATTATAAACATTTTATACTTGAAGCATCATATACACATAAATTTCTTATTCTTAATTATTAAACATAAATTAGCACAATTTTTATGCTTTTAAAGCCTTAAGAAAGCTATTTTTAAATTATTTAAATTACACATCTGTTTCAACACATTGTGTAATTAAAAAACATAATTGAGTTAATATTTATTTCATAAAATGTGAATTAGAAAGAGTTATTTAATAAAATAATTGTTATTATTATGATCGCCTGTTGAGTGTTGAGCTCGTAGCTGAAAGGTTTCAGAACTGAAACTTAGGTAAGCCAAAGACAAATTTTTTCCTTAATTATGTTTAATGTACATATAAAAAGGTGCATGCTAAAACCGAACTGTATCTTAAGGTTAATGGAATACTCATCCATCACAAAGTGCCTTATAATTTTGAAGCAAGGTCAAGTGACAAGGTCCCATCTGACCTAACAACCTTCTCTTCACATCCATGCCACACTAGCGGAAGGACTTTGAACTTCAAACAACGACAAATGAAGGGACAACGACACGTCCTCAAGCCAAGGAGTTCCAGTAAAAATTTCATTGCCTCGCAAAGGAAACAATACATTTAGGGGGGCAAGCCAAATTTGGGGAGACTTTTGCTTTGCTCGTGCTTCTAAGTTACGAAAACTCAAAATTCTCATACTTTTCAGGTGATGAACCGTTCTTTGGACATAGTATTATAATAATTGTTATAAATTTTACCACTTGTTGTGCAGAAAGTTGAAATAATCTTAGATGCTAGGCATTGGCAGAAAGTAATGGATGTTGAAATGCATTCTTAATATCAATAATGAAGCTTAACACTATTATTATAAATATAGTTGTTTATGTTCAAGTGTGAGATTACTTTGTTAGATACAAAATCTTGATGTACTATACTTTCACATTTCGTAGGAAATAACTTAAAAGCTCAAAATGTAAGCATTTTAAAAATCCAAAGTAAGCAGAGATTCTTCATGGAATATGGAATGTATTTACGTATTTCTATAGAAAAGTAAATAAAGAAATGCATGGGTGAAAAAATCCTATACGTTTTACTTTAATTTATACTTTAAATTAAAATCTAAACTGATTTAGATTAAATAAGATATTATTAGCATTATGGTACAACAAGGGTAGGAACTGATTACCCCATTATATAATGGTGTACCCAGTGGGTAAGCCTTCGTCCTCCCGAAGGTGGCTGGGCCTTCATTATTTTAATCAGAGACCCAGAAAAGGACCACAGGCTTGGCTTATCATAACTAAAATATTTCACTTATGGGACATTGCGAAATTATTTGCTTAACATGCTCCAGCCTCTTTTTGTGATCACGACAAACCTTCGATTGCTTCGAGATTCAAACTCCTACCTTAAGATAGAGAGAATGACGTCTCAACTAATTAAGACATCATGACATCAGGGTATAAAATATGATTTATACAATATATTTGGTGTTATTTTAACATTAAAAGTTTCAAAATCAGCTTTCCTTTGGGATATTTTTGACATGATCAACAGTGAAGAAATACTTCATAAATGAAGTGTAGCTTGGAAAAATAATAAAAGTTTTATTAAAACCCCACGAATGAAACAGTCCAAAAATTATGAAATTTTAGTGAACATCTACAACAATGCTGAAGTATCTTCATAGAAAAATAATTTAAAAATTACTTAAAAGTTTATTACTTAAAATTAAAGTTTATTAGTTAAAAATTACTTAAAAGTTTATTTATTGAATTACTAAAAAGTAGATGGATATCGTGATTTAATGAAATTGATTAACTTAGGGTAAAAAGAAATTTCTTATCATTATGACTTGTTTTAAAATTATAATAAATATCTTTGAAACATAATCACAATGATATATATTTTAACTCCAAATGTTAGAAATCTATTTTTATTTTTTAATACGGCATGCATAAATTAATATTTGAAATATACATTTAAACATAATTCATAAACACATTATCTGGGTCAAAATTTACAGAAATATTTTTTTCAGTTTGAATTTTTGAAAATATCCTGCCTTATATATTTGTTTCTAAGCATTTCTCTGAAAGCTAATATCACATGATTGTTAGAATTCTTTGTAAGTATATAATGTTTTGATAATAACTTTTTCCACCTGCCAATTTTACTATATGAATTCAAAGCCCTTAAGGAATTAAATCATTTTATATGTACATTTTTTTCAACCCGTCTCTCTCAATAAATTATTGGAGAGCAAGCGTAAAATACTTTGAATAACATTTCATTATAGGAATTATATACATAAAAATAAATGGGTATCAACAGATGCTAAAATTTTTTAAAATTTCTCTTGGACTTATAAGTTTAGATTAAAAAAGGTTCAGCTAAAAACACTTGGTATTCTATCATTTGCAGTTTTCACTATTATATTTAACAAAACTTAATTTTAAGTGCTTTGTTCCAATACTAACGTATCAGTAGCTTTACGCTGCTTCCCCTAAAATCAGCAAAATGAAACATCATTTGAGTGACCGAATTCTCCCAGGCGGGTTTTGGAACTGTGTAGGCTGGTAACGTGTCCACGTTAATCTTTGACTTCAAAAGTCCTTCCGTCTGTTTAGCATAGAAGTGGTAAGGTGACAGCTCTGTAATGACCTTTGCATCTGACAATGATTCAAAATTACAAGGGTTTTGTTGATAGTCGATTGATCTAAGCCCGTTAACCTTAAAGTACTGGAACTTGTTCATATACTGCCATATAAATATATATATCTGCTATATAATTGAAGTGTTTCCAAATTTTACAATATATGTTCTAGAACACTCATATAAACAAAGAAAACAAATGATTTGTTAGATATTAATAAAACATAAACATGTTTAAGGAAGAAATGAATGCAGAATTTTTATAAATTGACTAAAAATTTGTATATCAATTTCATTTTAATTATATGTAAATGAATCAACATACTTGTGGTAGTTTACAGGAATTCAAAGTCCGACTGAAACGAATGTCTACATCATCCTTGAACAATCTTGGATCATTCCTGAAAGGAATCAATGAATCAATCAATGAAAAATATTAAATTGTTGGTTTCAAACTGAAATCAATCTTATTAAGTGTAATTTATTATTATGTATTGTATTTTAAGTGATTATTTAATGGAATTTTTTCTACGCGTGGAATGTTTTCCATATTTAATTTTTATCAGGATATTTTTTTACTGAAATATATTTAACATTTTATTTTAATAAATTTCACGTTTTTATTGTTAATTTTTAATATAATATTTTTCAATATAATATATATCAAAATATTAAAATTCAGTGTTTTCTATAAATTGAAATAGTTATAAAAATATCAATTTATACAAGATCTTTATATTTGGGATGAATATTATGTAAAGTGATTTACATATCTAACATTGAATATATATTTCTTAGAGAAAAGGAAATAGAATTATTAGACACATTATTAACAAGTTTGGCGTTAGCAATTTATATATATTTATCTTACACTATTAAACTCTATATAAATCTTTTATATTGATAGTTAAACTTTAATTAAGAATTAAGCTCTATTAAATTTAATTAGCGGTTCATTTGTAGATTAAAAAAATTGAGTGTTTAATAACAAGTACTTTTCTAAGTAATGAAGAATTAGGAAAGATGCTGAGCCCAAACGGGTTGAAGCGATACATTTTATAACAATATGATCTTCGTAGTTTATATGGCTAAATTTTATGTGTGTTTCAAGAGTTTTTATATATATTATCTCTATATTGAATAAAATTTGTTGAAATTTCCAGTTTACTTTTAATCAAATTATCTTTTAGTGAAAATTTTGCCGCTTTTTTGATCACTTTCGGCATACTAAGGCAAATAGAAACGGAAGGTAGAATTTAAAGTGGGTTTTTTTTTTATTCTTTACAAGTATCTACGACTGAAGAAGTCAAGTCTTAAAATTTCTGAACTGGTAACTAGATGGCGGATTAATATAATGAGGAAAAATTAGAAATTTATGTTTTTTGTCTGCAAGGATTTATTTGTATTTTGTATGAAATTTTTATTAACTCTCATCTGCATTTTAAATGCATACAAAGCCTTTCATGGCATAATATCATTATTATAATAAACAAATTTTTAGACAAATAGTTGTGTATTATATATATTATAAACTGTTCACTGAAAAATTTGAATCTTCAAATATTCATTTTTCTAATTGAACCGTTAGGTTTCTAATGCAGAAAAAAAGAATATTTAATGGAATTTTTTTATTATTCAGTTTAATTAACAAGTTCTGCTTACATTATAAATTAAATAAATAAAAATCATGAAATGGTTATCAACAGATACTAAAAATTTTCTAAATTTCTCACAGACTTATAAGTTTAATTTAAAAGAGGTTCAGCTAGGAATACTTAGTTTCCCATCGTATGCAGTTTTAACTATTATGATTTAATAAAACTCATTTAATAAATAATTGCTAAGATAAATCTATTTTTCTTATATACTTTTTATCTTATACTTTTAGATCCCTTTCAAAATTACTGACTTTTCTCTGTTATTGCAGTTTAAGAAAGAGTTTAAATTATATATTTTTCCTTAATTGATTTGAAGAAACATGCAATGTATTTATAGATATTAAAGTTCACTAAATTTAGAACTATTACAAAAAGTTAAATTCATTGTTCATTTCTTTAAAATATTGTGAATTACATTTCAATCAACTTTAATTTAAGTTGATTAAAAAATGTGATTCATCTTATTTTGATATTGTACCTTAAAAGATTTACCAGATAAATTAAAATACTAAATCGAAGAATAAATTGCCATTTTTCACTTCTTACGAAATGGAAAAATGAAAATCAATGCCACAATAATATCTCACATGTGAAGTTTGGGGTACAAAATTGTTTCTCTCATAAATTTAAAAATTACATTCTCTTCTAACCAACATTTACAATATCTTTTACAGAAAAAGTGAAGTATTCATTGTGATTTAAAAATCAAGGAGGTGGGAAAAAGTTAAAAAGAGGAATTTCGACGTAAGAAAAAAGAAAAAAAGAAAAGAAAGAGCTGCATGCAAGGAGGGATGTGCGGGTTCTACGATGAGACACGTGGTTCTTGTGACATGCGCAGATGGATTCTTTTTCCCAGACGCAAACGATCGAACGATGCTTCTCATCTTGGCTGCTACGACAACCTCTTCTCCTCTACCCCTTTTTACCGAGTTACTAAAACAGATATTGTAACCCGCGCGGCCATTTTATGGAGAGAATATTAGTGGCATATGGTATGACACTCTGTGTGTCATGCCACCTAGCCATATCAGAACAAGAGATGCCACTCAGTTTTCTAAACATAGCACTGATGCATTTTTGCAAAACTAGGATAAAAAGTCCCATAGTGAAGGAAATAACTTTCATATATTTTTATAGAAACCTTAAACGATTGCTAAATGTATCAATAACTATTGACTAAAGTTTTGCAGTGAAACCATAACAAGTAACTAAAAAAATGTGTTTTTTTATTAATTAAATGAATACAAGTCTTTCTAAATATATTGCTGGAAGTTAATGGAACAATAGATTATAAGATGAAAACTCGTTCAATAATTTAATTTGATAAACTATGAATTTTTCAAATTAAATTTAATCAGAAGGAAGATAACTCACTTTATTTCAATAAATTAAATGTCATTATGTAATATGTATGTTGACTAAATGTCAAACATGTCATTATTTCATAAAGTGAAAAAAATATAAGACCATCGACAAAAGTTTGAAAGAAAGAACATTCATAAATTTTAAATAAAGTTCATTTAGCTTAGACAAAATATTATTTTTGTTTCCTCCTTATAAGTTTCCCCCCCCCCTTGAAATTTGAATTTAAACCACAAATCTATATTTCTCTTTAAGCACATTAAACATTCATATCAGGTTTTTGAACAAAATTTGTTTAGTATTTGTTGTATATTTATGCATGTAAAAATCTAAGAAATTTCTCAGAAAAAATTTTTTAAAAAATGTAAGAAATTTTTTTTGTATAGCACTGATAAAAAATATTGTGTCTCATATTTAAATTTATAAAATTATCATAATTTTAAAGAATAATTAAGTAAATTCAATTCACTGAAATTAAAATACGAAAACACAATTTTGGTTTACTATTTTATTTTATTGTTTACTTCAAATTCATTCCCGACAAACAGTAATAATTTCTTTAAATATTATGAATAATATTTCCATAAAACTATTTGTTATATTAAAAAGAAGAATGTTATCTGCACACCAATCAAAATTCTATTAAATTGAAATAGTATATAACAATTTACTTTTATCGACCAAATTTACATAAATACAGATACAATAATTTTTAAAAGTACCTATTTTTGTCACTAAAACCCAGATTAAGTTTTCAATATATTTTGTCACTTTATAAATACCTTATCAAAATATAATAGTTGTCTTTCACTCTATTATTTAAGAAAATAAATTTTATTATTTTCATTTTCTACAAATGTTTTTTTTATACTTTTGATAACTTTTTTTGCTTGCTTTCTTACAAATTTTCTCACATTGCTCTTCTACTTAGTTTTATTTAACTATTATGAGCTTGTAAAAACATATAATTATTAATAAATGAAAAATAATTTTACAGTTAAATTTTAGGAATTAGGAAACATTTACTAAGAATTTGCTAAGTAATGTTTTGAAGCAACAAAGTTGCATGCTACATTTTTTGAGCTATATAATTTTGTAAATATAAGATAAAATAGAAATTTATCTACAATTTTATAAATGAAGATAGATATCCTTATCTTGAGAGCTAGAAACATTTATGTTATGTTCCATTATTATTTTAATTTTTAATGTTAGAAAGTATTTATTTATCAGTTATTTTATATCTAGTGATAATAATTTTAAATAAACATTTGTATAGAAGTTCTTGTTTTGTAATTTCTGAAATACACATTAAGTTAAACAATAAAATTTAATAGTTGTCCATTTCCAACTCTCTTTATTGGAATAAAGAATTTTTAAAATTCTTCACATAAAGGTAAGTAATATACATTAAATTAAATCTAATTAACTCCTGGATGTATTAATAAGAGATTACACCAACTCGAATAATCGAGAAAGTAACTCAGAACATTTTTGCTATTTTATATCTATAATAAAATTTCTAAGTATATCAATATATTATAACAGTTAATATACGGTAAGATAAAATAAATGTATCTTTTTATATACATAATCTCTACAAATCGTTAAATTCGACCAAAAGTGTTTTCAAGAAATGATGTAAGAAAACTAATCTTTCCTTCATATTTGCATTCATTCAAGAAGATTCCTCTCACAAATCATATGTAATTAAATTGAAAATGTTGCACACGCAACCTGTCTATTATTAATAACAAATAAAAATGTTGCACCCACAACCTATCCATTACTAATAACAATTGAAAATATTGCACACACAACTTGTCCATTACTAATAACAATTGAAAATGCTGCACGTACAACCTGTCTATTATTAATAACATATCAGGTACAGTTTCTTAGAATCTCTTGTATAACTCATTAGGGTAATGAAATTGAATGGATTTTAGAAAGTTGAATTTGCCTAGGCAGTCAAATTAGTTTTGACAGAAAGACTCTGAGATAGTATAGTGATAACATTTTAAGAATGAAAAGACATAAGATATTAATGAAAGCAAATTTATGACATTATTGTGGGTATTTATCTAAAAATAAAGGTAAGCAAGTTTGACAGTTTAAATACTGATTTTATTGAGTAGGTAGATGAAAAAGTACTGAGAACAGAAATGTGATCACATTCCACAGGTGTTTAGAGCAGACGATGCTGGAAGCTTTGAACATTTTCTTATACCATCACAAAAAGGTTTTTATCTTTATGCGTTGACGAAATGTAAGATTTTATAAATTTCGTGCAAAGAAGACATTTGATATTTAGGAAGATAGTTTATAATGGAACGAGAAAGAATTCTTTTCTAAAATTTCTTCGTGTCATGAGTGGAAAAGAATAGTTTTAGTGTTCGAAGCTTCCAAGTTCTTCTGTTTACTTCGGTATGGGTAAACATGTGTGTAAGGAAATTGAATCTGTAGAATTATTGTTGTGTTATGTCCTGAGAAATCTTTTATAAGTTTTTTTTCATATAAATTGAGTTCGAGAATTAAGGAAACAAAAATTTTTTTTTGCTCATTTTGTATTACTTTGATTCAGTTTTCTTAACAAACCCTATTATGTCAATCTTGGAATAGTATTTGAAATAAAAGACATAAATGCTGTTGATAGAAATAGAATTTGAAAACAAAGTATTAAATAGAAAAAGGATAAGATGAAAAGCTAAAATCATCAAAGTTTTCTTTCTTTAATATTGTTGTTTAGAAATTATTAAATGAGGCAGCATTAATACGATTATTAATTATTTCTTCCTAGAAATACGAATAAACAAATAAAAAATATCAATACTCAGAAAAACGTGCGAAGTTTGAATCAGATAATACCAGTGATGTTTGAATTTTTTGAGAACCGGAAAAATAGTTGTTGGGTTTGTAGATGAATTAGAGAAAAATGTGTCGATTTTAAATTGCATTGTTTATTCAGATTTTGAGTACACTTGAATACATTTACAATTATAGGAACAATTTCTTATAATCCAAGGCCACATCACAGAATATTTGTCATTGTGCTCTGAAACTCCCTATCAAATATCTCTTATTAAAAACAAATAAAAATAATCATTATTGATTATTTATCACAAAATTCTTCACTCTAACCAACTGTAAATTTTTAAGAAAATTTAGTTTAATGATTAATTAATACATAAATAATCATTTGAAGATATGAAAAAAGAAACAATTATATTGAGTAAGTGAATTAAAAATTATCCATCACTTGGAATAATAAAACATTAAAAATTAATGTTGATAACATTTAAAAAAAGCTTACTTTAAAAAAAAATTACTTAAAGTTTCAAGAACTTTTTTGTTTTTCTTAACTTAAGAAGCCTTTAAAAGCTAAACATATATTATTTTAATAAAATTCCCTTAACTATTAGTCATACAAATATAATAAATCCATTATTGCAAATATTCTATAAGTTTCAATACACTTTTCAGAGAAATGTTACTGCATAAGTTTGCTTAGTTTCTTGGAATAATTTAGTCATTCTTGTCATGTTATAACTTTTCCTTGATTTTCTAGTATTATCCAAGTTATATAGTTAAAAATATCCCAATAAACTTTCCAATGAGAGACAGAATAGGGAAGTGCATAGTCACGCGGTGATTATTCAATGTTTAGGGAAAATAATACCGTATCCAACACAGACACCCATTTCTTATATTTGTATTTTTATGCTGGTATACTTCCGAATAAAGACAATGGACAAAATCCCTAATGCCTAAAGTCTACAAATCTTATTGTTACATAAATGTTTATGCATTTTTATTTATACTTTTTGATACCCCTGAATGAAGATAATAGACATACTCCCCAATCCCTAACTACAGATCACCATTATGTAAATGCATTACTAAATTATTTGATTTCTAGTCATGAGCCATTCTCCCTTTTTCTAAATTTAAGCGATATGCCCTGTACTCTTTAGCTAACAAAGAATGTCCTCACAATATATAAGCGAATGTCTAATTATGATTAAATTTTATATAAGTCTCCTCATCAACACACCAACTATCTAACATATAAAAAAAGTGTATCAACCACAAAAAGTTATAAATGCATCGAGTTGTCCAAATTGCTAATATTCTAATGCCTATGGACTTGAAAAGTACGCCTTCCTTTATTACAGTCCTACCATCTCCAAGAAAGTATCGACAGCATGGAGGAATAATAATATTAGAATTTGATTATTAAATGTAATAGTTACTAGAAATTATAATTCATTATAAAAATATTAAATTATAAAAAATAGTAAATAGAAATTCATTGTTAAATGCAATACATCTATGTCCTAAGTG
Source organism: Latrodectus geometricus (assembly GCA_026290005.1). Classification (NCBI taxonomy): domain Eukaryota; kingdom Metazoa; phylum Arthropoda; class Arachnida; order Araneae; family Theridiidae; genus Latrodectus; species Latrodectus geometricus. Next base: position 3,558 of record JAPDSC010008819.1, on the reverse strand, counting down.
ATATAGTGTGCATATTACATTAGTTTAAAAGCAATTAAATAGTTCACTGGATATAAGAGGAAAAAACTTTAATGAGTAAGTAAGAAACATCGACCCTCACAGTTTAAAATAAGAGGAAATACAAAAACTTTAGGTATGCTCTAACCTCCTCTTTCACTGGCCCAATATCCTTTGTATTTCTTTTATATTAATTTATGTTACATTGATACTTTTGTGTGCAGTTAAAAAGAAAATACAAGCCATATTACACCTGTCTGCAGAATTTAAGAAAGAGTTTTAGCAATAATTTCATAATAAATTATTTAATAAAATTCAATGAAATTCAAAAATGAAAGATTTGTACTTATGCGATGATGAAAGTATAGTTACACAAAAATCTTACAAAGTATATAGCATAGAATGGAACAAAAGTAAAAACTTCATTGAGCTCTTAGTTAGACAAGATTGTCTATCCAAGAAAAAAACAACAGACAGCTGTTCCTTAGTATGGATTATTACTTCCCTTTATTGCAATAGTTTCTTCGCAACGTCTCTCTATACTCAACACCAGGCTGTAAAGGAGTCCTTAAAGTAAGGATGCTACTTTTTAAGTGGCATTAGTGTCAGTTGATGGGTGCTTCCCCGAGAATGCAACCCCCCCCCCCTGCAAAGCATATCTGCAAAACATACCACACATGCTCTATGGGATTTATATTAGGCAAATACTTGTGTGGGCCAATCTATTCAAGTGATATCTTTCCAGTAGCCGTTGAACAGTAAGGGTTTGGAATAGCTTCGTATCCATAAAAACGAAGTCTGCTCCAATGTCACCTCGTAACATACGCACATGGTAAAGGATTTCCTCTTTACAATAGAGATCTCCCGTTGGAGAAACATTTTTGAAAATGTGGAGCTTTGTCCGCTTATTTAAATTTCAGACACACCGAAATGGTCTCCTTCTACAATGTTACTTGGATGAAACTGTATCTCGACCTCTCTCCAAATCTACTGGCTTAGAGAATCACTTGCAGCACTGTAATGACTCTCATCCGCAAAGAAGCGATTCTATTGTAAAGATGCCCAGTTTTTATGTTGACAGAAGTTCTAATGAGTTAAATGAATGAAATCTTTTGAAAGCTTTCGAAGTGTGAGAAATGACACTTTTGTTAATTCCGAACCTTTTACAGCTATACTGTTCACATTACCCTTCCTTTTCGATCATTCTTCCATGCTTCAAGTTCATGTGATTTCTACTACTCATATTTTACGATAAAAATTCACTTGCACACGCAGAGACTGTTTTAAAATGCCTTTTCTCTTTCATTGTAGTCCTGAACTAGTTTCATTGAACGCATGCGTTTGGCTTATGCTCACGTGATTTGTGACGTTTTATTTTTGATGAATACCTGACTTTCCTACTGAATCGCGTGTTCATTGTACTGATATCAAGAACTCTTTCTTAAATTCATGCCTATCTATTTAAAAATTTTTGCTTAAAATATTTAAAAGTTTTATAATCTGATATCACATTAATAAAAAGAGTACAGTTTAATTATATTTCAAATAATAGTCGAAAGACAGAATAAATGGTGCAGATGATAACTTACTATTAAAGCTATAATATAGCTCACATGAAAATTTTTTTTTAGCTAGTATTACTTGGTTTTATAATTTTCATAATAGACAAATTGTTTATTCAATTGGTTAGCAAAGTTTGAATAACTTCTGGTTAAAGCATGAAACTACACATTTTTCAGTGTCATAATAACATATTAAAATCAAAAAAAAGGATAAAAACAATTTATTTATTTAACTTTCTTATTTGATGCATTTTTCATTCATTAAATTACGCAAAAATAAAATAAAATAAACTTTTCATTGAATTTGTAAGTCAATTTTCAATATTGCAAATATTGAAATATTAATGTCAGAAAATTAACTGATGCCTTTTAATATATGGATAAAAACAGAAAAAGTTATGAATACATTTCAAAATCACTCTCAGTGATAACTATTTAAACTAAAAATATTTGAAATTCAAATACCAATTTCATATGACCTTGTTTTTAATTACGTTAATTAAGAATTGGTTGATCCGTTATTTATAGAAACGAATACCCATTAAAATATTTTCAAAATTAACATTATAGTGCTCAATTTTTTAAATTTATTTATTAAAACTACTGTGAATAATAAAAGAAATCTATATAAATTTGGTAAATAAGAATTTCTAAATAATGCAATACGTTTAGTCTTTTGATGCTAAATTTAATAACAGTAGAAAAAAATAATTTATTAAATTTAAATTACATATACCAAAAGCTTTACAAATTATAATATGAAAAATAAAAAATTATACAATTTTCTAATTATGTTTTAAATATATATATATTATTATTATTAATATATAAATTATATTATTAATATACATATCATTAAAATTCTATCGAATAAATATTTAAGAGACTCAAACGATTCAGTTCCTCCTTTAAAATTAGATAGCTTTTTTTAATTTGTTGCATCAACAATTTACAGAAGAAATCTTTACTTATGTCCAAAACGTAATATATTTCTCGAATGATTTGACAAAGTAATAATATATCAAATATAAAAATTATGAAGCATATTATTATTTACAAAATTAGAATAAGATTAAACTTAGCAAAATTGCAAATAAAAAAATACAGTCTAAAAATATAGTCTACGAATAAACATTTTAATTTAAAATAAATCAATAATATATATATATATA
>JAPDSC010008818.1:26749-38224 GCA_026290005.1 Latrodectus geometricus | reverse complement strand
TCCTCTTTCAGAAACGTTGCATCGAAATTGACAATTTTTCTCAGAATGGTTGATTTTGAACTCACACACACACAATTTATGATACTTTTTATACTTTTATAACGTTTGTTATCTTGTAAGCACATATTAATAGTGTACTTTTAAAAATCTGTGTACTGTTTGTTGTATTTGATTTTGCTTGACTTCAGTATTTATGTTCTTTACTCACTATGTATGTTCAAATTATCATTGCGTGAATAGTACATTTATGATTTGAAATCTTAAAATTTATATGTAAAAATTAAAGCCTTTTTTATGATTACGACTTTTACATACTAATTTTATAACTTCATTTATTATAATTAAATTCCATTATTAATTTTTATATTTTTAATTTACAAAGGTTATAATGTTAATTAAAATACAATAATGCGTAGGTATTAATTAATTATGTTAACTAATTTGTGATAATGTTACATCGTTACTAATTTGATGGTAACATTGCATAAATTGTCATAAATATTTATTGTACAAGCTAACATTTACATAACATATTTGTTTTCCTAAGCTATACAGAAAAAACATGGTTTTAAAAATATTGATATATTATAGTTAAAATTCAAGATTATAAGAATTAGAAAGATTAAAGTGTGATAATAACACTTATTGTTAGCAACATTCCATTATATTGTTTTTGTCGACTTGAAATGCATCTAGGAATTTATTTAAATTTAAATGTTTTTCAGTTACAAGAAACTTTTTGTAACTAAAAGATATAAATTTTTGATATTGTAAGTTTTAAAGTACAAGTAAGAATTGTTTCTTTTTTTCATTTCAAAAGTTTGCAGAAATTAAAAGTTTTATTTTAAAACAATAAAAAATAAAAACAGCGTTTTCTAAAGCGTGTTTTAAAGCCCAAAAAATTTATACAAAAAACTCTACAGTTAAAATAAGTTTTTTGTCTTTTATTTAACAATAATCATCAATACAAGAGTTTAATATACTTGAAAAAGTTACATTAATTTTTGAGCATGCTGAGTTTTAATGAGCTAAAAAATATGCATAATGTACCATTACACTGTAAATATAATAAAGTAAAATCTTCGGTTCAAAAATGTTCATATGATACACCTTTAATTTTACTCAAAACAATATAACATATTGATGATGTAAGTTTATTATTTCTGGATAGTAAAGCATTTTCCATTAATTTAATAAAAACTAAGAAAAATGACAATATTTTTGATATTGCCCCCATTCTTCTGAAACAACATAGTAATAAAAGATAAAGAATATTATGGGTTACATTTAACAACATTTCGTTTTAAACTAGACAACGTTGTGAAATTATATTTCATGTTTAAAATTATAAGACTTTTAAATGAATTCCACGGAGTCACATATTTATTTACATTTATTGAATTATCATATTCAATTTATTTAACGAATTAAAGACGTTTAACGTACTTATGGTATTATTAACTAGTGCATTAGTGCATACCATGGTATCAATAAAAAGTACAACGCACGGGGATTCAATGATATTAGCTTCAAATTTTGAAATTGTGTTGAATAATTAAGAAAGATTTTAACACTTATTTTTACACCCAACTCATCATAATTCTAATGTTATTATAAATTGTGTATTGTTGTTCTAAACTTTATCGCAATGCAAAAATTACATTTAAATTTTTTTTTGTTTCTAATGGCGGGCACCTTTGAGTAATTCACCCATTTGCCGCAACTAGGCCGGAAACTGCTATTTATTTTATCGTTACCCGGTGGGACCCTCCGAACCAAGTCACGGAGATACGAGTAGCATCGCCCACGCCACACCACCACAAACCCGTTTATAGGGTATATTATTATTATTCCACATACATACATCATCTGAGGAAAGGACAAGAAATACAGAGAGAGAAAGAGAAAGTACATCCATGCCCAAGCCGGGATTCAAACCCAGGTCCTCCCCATCCGTAGTCAGGTACTCTAACCACCAGACAGGGTGGGCGGCACATTTAAAATTTAAAAAATAAAAAACTCCATTTTCAAATTAAAAAAGAAATGGATCAAAAGATTTGAACATTGCATGTTGATGATTTACGTAATTCAAAAATTTATAAATTCATATCTCATTTTGTTAATATTCAACAAAATATATAGTCACATCGTATATGAACTAATCCACTATTATGAATTCTAAAAATTTGAACTTTCATTTTTAAAGAGTCAACAATAATTTTTTTTTGAAATTCCATAGAATTATTTTTCAAAAGTCAATCAACACACGTGTGATAAGCTAAAATGAGTCTTAATTTTGAGCGTGCATTTTTTGACTTATTAAAGGACAAGATAATTTAGCTTAGTTATTCATCAATTTTACCAAAAAAGAAAGAAGGAAAAAATATTTTGATATCTTAATTTTTGTACGAAAATTTATGTATCTATTTATAGTCAATTCAAATTAAATTAATTATTTACTTCATTCCACTCTTTTCATTTACTTTCTACCGTTTCTTTCGGAGAAATAAGTTAATAATCCAATTCAAACCAAACAGCCAAGTCCTTGTTATCTAAAATCTCTTTCAGATAGTTATAATTACGCAGCGAAAACATTACCATCTTTATATATAAATTGCAGATATATATCCCTCACACAAAAATCATAGCGTAATTATACTTATTTATTTGGACGATTATGTTCTGCACTGATAACAGTAAGTACCTATAAATTAAATTAATTACCGCATACTCGCCAGGATTCTAGAGCACTCATAACTTCTCATTTACTTGTTAATACAGAGGAATTATTGTTAATTATGCATAAAATAATTTCTTTCTTAGCTAGCGAAAATCTGTACATTAAATTATGAGAGCATAGCTTCCAATATTCATTACTTCTTAATACAAGTTCAACTTTATTCCATTCAATAAGAACTTGATTTATTTGCACAATTTTAATTTACTTGAGAATTTAAATCGCAAAAGCGAAAATGAATAAACGCCATTTCAAGCAAAACAATAGCATAAAGGAATGAGTATTCATCGGTCTGCCATAGATTTCATAACAATAAGGATAAGAGATTAAAAGTACTTTTTCTAATTAATTTTAATGAATAATGGAAAAGAAAAGTGAATATTTTCCGCATTCTTATAAGCTCACCAATTATTTGAATTAAAAATAAAAAAATAGAAGGCAATGAAATTTGTGTGACAGTTTTCCCTCAAAATAAACATAAAATTAGATTAGTATATAAGTAAAAATATGATTTCTCATACATAAATACATTAAAAATGTAATTGTTAACTCTGGTAATTGAGGCCCAGGTCTTAGTCTTAAATTTTTTCTTGTTGATGCATTTGCTTTTTGTAGACAGTATATTAGAAATTGTATTGCACGTTAATGAAAAATGAGCTAAAATTCAAGTTTTTGTTTTTATGTGCAGTGGTTCTTTTATTACTGTTATCTATTCGTCCCTCTTAGAATTTAACATTTCTGGTATCAGAAGTGGGGTCAGGTATGTGAAATTTGAAATAATGTTTTAAGTGTGCCATGTGTTTCAATTCTCTTTAGCTTGAAGGCGTGTTGGCTTTTGTGATCACTTTTGAAGATTTTGCGGTGAGTATTATTTTAACTTTGCTTATTTGTGGAATAGTATTTAAGTAAAACGTGTAAAATTTTGAAGTTTTAGGTTCTTGTATTGGTGTTTATTTACTAGAGGGATATGTAGTGAGATATTTTTAATTTCTAACCAGTGAATTAACTTAGACTAATTGTGTTTCACATTTTTGTGGATGAAAGTTTCTAGTCTTCAATTGTAGCTCAAAATTGAAAAAAAAATAGTTTATCTTTGTACGAATGTTTCAAAACTGGAAATTGAATCCAAATAGTCTTCATGTGATATTTAATTTTACAAAAATTAAAAAATAGTATTTAATGTGTATATAGAGAAACATCGGAATTTTTGAATGAGGTTGGAAATTCTTAAATTTTTTTTGTTATTCAAATGATTCTTATAACGGTTATAAAAAAATGAGAATAAAAAGGTTACTTTTTGGTTGCAAAACTTTACCTTTTATTTTATTGATTTATATCAATTCAATCCTTGATTTATTTTTATTCCCACTACACAATATCACTTTACAAAATTTGAGCAAATAAAACCTAAATCAATTGTAATGTTAGATACAACCTTATATGTGTGTGTGTGTGGATGACTTATATTTTGGTGGAAATAATGTTAAGGAGTCATTGAATTGTCATCAGATGTCATCACAATTTTAAAAAGGGATGGATTTAATTTGTGGCAATTGAGATCTAATTGCAGAAAGTTAGAGAAACTGTTATTAGAAAAAAGATTTTGTGTTGGAAAGAAAGAGGGTATTTAACATTTAAAAGTTCAAGGATTGAATTGCTGTCCAGATAAAGATAAATTGTCATTGGATGTTAAATGATTATTAGAGTCTTACGTTGCAAAATAGCATAAAGGAGGTGTTTTACTACAACAGCTAAGAGGATAAAAATCCTATTGGTTTAAATTCGCCATCTGTTATTCGTGTTAATTTGTTATTACAGGAAATTTTGGAATCAAGTTGTGATTGTGATGAAGAGTTACCAGATTGTTTGCATGAAAAATGGATTAATTAGTATAGAGAAACTGAGAAGTTGTGTAGAGTAATTATTCCACTATATTGTTTGTTGGATTGTAATAATTAGTAGGTAGAGGTGCAAGTGTTCTTTATGGAGCTCTAATTTACTTAGGTACTGCGATTTATTACTAAGTGTAGATATAAAAGTGGAAATCAAAGAGAAGAGTAGTGGCATTAAAGAAAAATTCATTGCAACGTCAAGATAAAACGAGTCTTTTAATTGGTGCAAGTATTGAAAACTATATTAAGAATATGTTTACAGATAAAATTGAAAGAATAGTCTTGTGGAGTGATTGGTCCAACTCAATGTAGTGGGTTATAGGTGATACGAAGTGATAAAATCAGTTTTTAGCCCATAGAGTTGTAGAAATTCAAGTATGATCGAGTTCTAGTGATTCGTATCATTGTCCATCTAGAATAATCCGGTAGAATAAATCATGAGAAGAGGTGTTGTGGCTGAAAATTTGATTCTCAATGAGAAATTGTGGTTAGGTCCATAATGGTTATGAATAAATAATGAGAGTTGGCTGAACAACACTGGGAAACCTCTTACAGATGAAGAAAGTGTAGAAGTTTTGAAAGAGAAAAGGGAAAACCTTAGAAAATTTTGTTGTTAAATTACAGTTGGATAAGATTTCAAGTTGAAGCGAGTTACAAGGAGTTATTGGATGGTGATTGAGATTTATAATTAATGTTAAGGGAAATAGAACTTCGATTATGTATTTGCAGACAATTAAATTTAAAAAAATCTTCATGTTATTATAAAAAGTATACAACATGCTAACTTTACAACAGAAACATAAAATTTTGCAAAAAAATATTAAAAAATTGCTCTTTAAATTCATTGAGTCCTTCTTTTTAGACAATTGTGGTTTGCTTAGAATTGGAGGCTGTTTGAGAAATCCAATTTACCAGACACTATGAATTCACACAGACAATTCACAAATAATCATAAATTCTTATGAATATTCTTATTAAAAGTAATCTTTGAGGAACTTTATTAAATTCAATAATGAATATGGGTAAGATTAAGTTAAATTCTATAATTAAACTGGATTTTAATCTGTTTGATTTTTTAAGATTAAAAATCAAATTAATTTAATAAGGCCTTGGATATAAAAGATTATTGTTAAAATTAAGTTATATCATATTATCTATATTTTTTTATTAAAAAAACTGATTACATAACTAAAAATATAATTTTTAATGAATCTAACTAAACTGATTTAAAAGTTTCATAATGGTTCCTAAATTTTTGTAAAAGTTTACAATATCAAGTTAAACGAATAATAGAAAAAGCACATATGTAAAGATAATAATTTTTATAAAAGTTATATTAATTCATTTTTCAAAAGGGTAACATTAAAACATCTAATGGAATTTTATAAATATAAAAGTGGGATCAAAGTAGATGGATGAAAAATTGGCTGGTGCATTACTCAGATTAAAGCAACCACACATGTCAACACTGCAGAGAAAACTATACTCACAATAAAGAAAGCAGTTACATTTGTTAAGATAAGGAAACAATAATGGAAGAATATATAAATGGTGAATAATGGGGAAAATATTCTTAAAATTAAGATAAATTAGGATCGAATAATATTGTAGTAATCGTAATGGAAACGAAAACACCATATTTGTTATCGAAATTACGAGATGGGAAATTTTCATGAAAGTAATTGGATTCAAAGTTTTGCTTTTTTATGGGATCAGTTCAGTTTATAACCTTTTAATCTGCTGATAAATTTACAGTTTAAATGATTAATTTACAGTTAATTTACTCCATATTTATATGTTATATTTTTTTTCACATATTTTTATTTTTGTCATATTTTAGTCATATTAGTCTTTAATATTAGTTATTTTCATATTTTTCTACTCAATGTCTTTATTCTATTTACAGTTATGTAAAATTTAAATTAATATTTTATGACATAATAATATGCAATTAGCAAATATTTAATTTAACATAATAAAATTTTCCTTACTTCATTACATGCAATTCGTATTTATTTCATCAACTTGCAGATAAACAATTTCAAAATGTTTCAAATGCTCCAGTTTAAGAGTGAAAATATATCTTCAATAAAGAAAATATGTCTTTAATGGAAAATATATCTTTATTATCTGGAGCTCTTACTTATAAAAAATAAAAACCCCAAAAGTAAAATTTTGTATTATTTTCAGATTCATCAATTATTTTAAACAGTGTTCACACATATGTGAAAATTGTCATCTGGAATAAATATTAAAAGTGTGATAGTTATATATGAAATATTAAATTAATTTTTTTATCTGCTAAATCCATTTTAATTTTTTGCTTTTAATTTTTAAGTAGAAAAATATAATGTCAATATTCTTAAAAGTTTGATGTTTTCTAAAATACAATTGAAAAGAAATTGAACTTTTGTGTATAAAAATATGAACTTTAACCATTTTAACTTTCAATAACTTAATGAACTACTTTTAGACAATGAACTTATTATATCTCGTTGCTCTGGCTCTCACTATTTTTTAAACTAAAATTACTTCAAATATGAAAAATATTATATTTTTATCATAAAATAATTAAACTTGTGTTTAATTTTTCCTTAGATTTAATTGTGGCTTTAATACTGCTGAGAAATACAAACACCTTGTAAGAGGAATAAGAAATGTAGCCATGTATTCAAATAAAGAAATGTTTGCTTATTCTATAAGAATCGTTAATGATAAATTAATATGATATTTTCAATGTATCAGATGTACAAAAATATAAACATATAACTATATGGTAATGGATACCGAATCCATTAATAATAATATAATTTATAATAATTTTATTATCAGATTATTATTAATCATAAAGTTAAAATATGAATAACAAAACAGTGTACAAATTGACAGTTATCGATAAATGTCCAAATGTCCATAACTTTTTAAACAAAGTTATTATAACATTAAAAAATCCATTAATTATGTAAGATTATTTTAAAATGACTTTAAAGTTATAAGAGACATAAATAAAATTATTTTCTCGCATTTAAAAGGGATTTTTATTAAAAGAAACAGTTATCTATCTATCAATATCATTTATTGTAGAACATTTCAAAATTTGTACAGATTTTAATAGAGGTAATAAAAATTTATAAATTATGCATTCAATATTATTGTAAAATGTATTTAATCGCAAATTTTAGAAATTATCTTTGCGTTGTGTTAAGAAATTACATTTAACAAACGATTTTAAAAACGTGTAAAATTTGCTTAAGATTGAAAAAAAGCTCGAAGAATTTATCTCACAAACAAACCAAACAAATGTCTGAAAGGACGGTATTATCAATGATCAATGACAAAAAATTGGAAACATTTTACGTGAACTGATAGAAAATATATCTAGTTGATTGAAATGGTGATGAGGCTTGCTATCCCTTAGGGAACGAAGCATTTTATTTCATTGGAAATTGTTGGGTAGAGTTTCAAAAAATAGACTGTAAATCTTTTTTGCAATGTTACCATTTTAGATAAGTGGAATAGGCTTCCAAATTTAATCTTTGCATGACGTTTCATTCATTTATTCTTATAAATTTATTTTTCAAACAGTGTATTAATTTTAAATTTCTTTAGTTTGAAATCGTCATAAAAATATTTGAAAGAAAACTAATAAAATGTTGTAGAAATTTCTCTGAATTTCATGAAGGCTTTACAATATATTTTATCGACTTTTCATTAACTTAGAAAGTTAAGTAATTATATGAAAACTAAAAAAAAATATATGCTTTATACTTGAAGATAGTACATAAAATTTAATGTCTTTCACATATTTTATGTGAAATCATATAATTATCTGCAAAATGAAATGTAATTGTGCTTATAATTTTATAATGTATGTCAAAGAACAGATTATGGTGTGGCCTGGTTGAAAATACGTCGTTCCCACAACTGGAAGCTTTTGAGTTCTATGCCTATCAAGCAGAAGATCTGTCATATTTGAGAATGGTGACTATGTCATGTTATATAAGAAGGGTCGCAATATCCTTCAAGTGTAAAGATATCACTAAAAAGTAACAGATCAAGTGTTAAAAGTTTATTTGCTTTTTCTTTCCTTCAAAACTATGAGAATCTAGCTATGATGGCAACTGACTAAGAGACTCAACTACACAAGATGCCACTATTTCTCTCTCTTGTACAAAACCACTGAACTAAATAGCGTCGTACCCAATTGTCGTGGAATATCAAATAAATAGAATTCAAGAAAAAAATTCATTAATTCAAAATATTTGTAGCAATATTTATTTATCTGATAAAAAGCAACAAATCAGCAAATCATCAAAAAATTTTGGTGAAGTATTAGAAATAAAAGTCTGTAACGAAACATGTTTGATGTTTTATATTGATTTATAGAAATTAAATTTTATAATATTTAAAAAAAAGAATTAAATTATAAGAGTTTTATATTCGTTAAAAAAACATTGATTCTAATTTTACATAATTTCAATGAAGATTTTATTTTATTTAACATTACTCAAAACTCAATGTAACAATTATTCTTCATTGTACATATATAACTAAATAAATATAATGGATTTCAATAAAAAATTTAATAAAATATTCCATAACTAATTATGAACCTATGAACATTCTACCTAGATACATTCTACAAGGATTTTCTAATTCTATACAGAAATAATAAAATCTTTGATACTTTGTAGTCAGTTTTAAGGAATTATTCAGATTTTTTGCTAAAGCTTATTCAAATTTTCTGGCATAAATGTATTTATATTTATATTAATCTAATGTATAACGTTTGTTTTAAAAAATAGTCTAAGTTTCTTGACATTGACATTAATACAATCAAATTAATTACGTAAGAAAAGAAGTTGAAACTGTATTGACATTTTAGGACTTAATTTGATGAAAGCAAATTATATTTAATTTTTTTGATCATATTTTAATGCTTTGCAAAGAAATTAATAATATAAAATATGCAGTAAATTAATAGTAATTTAGTTATGGCACATTTATTTAAAGTTAATTATTTTAACGAATGTTTGCTTCAGTTTGATGTATATCGTGAGTTTTTAAAACAATTAAATTAACTTTGATACAATATATCTGAAATCGAATACCTGAAAGTGAATAATCTAAAACTTTTTACTTATCCTAATTTTTCAGTTGTTGTTGTTGTCGTGTGCCAGCCAGGCTGGCAATATGGGGTGCGCTGCTCCACTTTTCCAACTGAACCATATTTGGTGTGGAGTCCGACTTCCTCAGTATGCACATGCCATAGGTACACGTTTATAGGGTATTCAACCAATCACACATGCACACAAAGAAATGACAAAGTCAAGAAAAAGAAAGAGAGAGAAAGTACTTCCATGCCCGAGCCAGGATTCAAAATCAGGTCCCCCCCATCTGTAGTTAGGTACGCTAACCACTAGACAGGCTGGGCGGCAATTTTTCAGTTATTAAATTTTTTTTAAAAAATTTTTCTTTTAATTTTTATGAAGAGAAATCCTTTATGAGTCATAATAAATTAAATTAAAAAATGTCATCATACCCGTCCAAACCAAGAAAAGAGAATATCACCATCAATGTTTAATTTTTTGATGAAACTAATTTGTGGCAAGCATATAATCAGATTTGACTAACCTATTTTAAAGAAATAAAATTTCTTGAAATCTTATGCTGTTAATTTTAAGAAAATTTTAAACTTGAGATGTAAGCATGCCTAAATATAATAAATTGCACATTATTCTATATCTTCTTTACATTTGGATATTAAATAAAATAATGGGTATTTTTCAAAGATGTAAGTAGAATATTAAATATTCTAAATTTTATTAAAAATTATTTTTTCAATTCGTAAGAATAAGAGCATAAAAATTTAATACTTGATATATAATTCTACTATTTTCGAGTCGAAAGTTTCTTTTTTACATACATAATATCTTCATTTGTTTCGGTTTAAGATAATTTATATTCATGACACATTTCAGCCTTGCCTCATGAATTTAAAGATGTTAAATTAATTCGCCTGAGTTTTAGTTAAAAACGTTAGTCAAATACTCTTCTCAGGGCAAGCCTTGTGATGTGGTTAAGAAATGGCTCAATTCCAAACGAAAGGAATCTTTGTAGTGCATTCTCATCAGGTTCGACCTCGAAACATCTCGACAAAGGAGGGAGCCTAAGTAATTAGGTTCTTTGAAAACATGTTGCAAGGTGGGGGGTAAGAAGGGAGCTAGGAGAAGGGGGTGCTGACGCAATTCGCCGCGGGACAAGTTGATCACGAGACTTAATCAAGAGACGTAATTTAGAATGAGACATTGGATGAGGGCCGCCCATTTAGGATAGCTTCAGTACTGCTTCAACCTTGACAACTATGTTTAGAAATTTTGCAGGTGGTCTTGTGTTCTCCAGCCCGTTTCCTGAAAACGAATTAAGAGCATTCCAGCAAAGAATATATCATTGTATCAGTGACAAAATGTCTTGGAATTAATAACTATGCCCAGATATTTTCCTCAAAAAATAGTGTATGACTTTCTATTTTCTTGTTAAAAAGTGCCTTAAAATTTTCATTGTCACATTGTTAAGGCCAATCCTTCTGGTTTAATGCGTGTTTATTAGCTGAAATTATGGATGTGCTTAAAATGTCACAAACTAAAGTTCCATCAAAGCAAAAATTAATGAAAGAAATAAAATAAAAAACACTGAAGATTGTGACTGTAAAATGCGATGACAATAGCTTAATAAACATAATGTCAGTTTTAATAAATTTGAAAATGATGGTTGAGTATAAATTCTCTCATCAAAAAAAAAAAAAAAAAAAATCAAAGCAACTATAGAATATTTATAAATGAATGT
>JAPDSC010008818.1:0-26349 GCA_026290005.1 Latrodectus geometricus | reverse complement strand
AAATCTTTCTAATGTTTACAAAATAGCTTTGTTATGCAAAATCAGTTGATTAGCATTCCCTGCTCGAAAGTTAGCATTTTTTTTTAGTCTGAATAAATTTTAGGTTCTCTCTTGATAGATTACTTTGAAATGTTTGATTTCAAACATAGGTTGATTAATAAATTTCTTGATAAGAAACATTAAAAAACATCCTATGAAGTTATTTGCTTAGATATGTATACTTTTATTCTAATTTTGAATATTTGCTGATTAATTTTTTATGTATTCTATAATTAACTAGAAATTATTTTGCTTTGAAAATAAAAAAAAATCTGTAGCATAAGTTTCAGATTATATTACATTATATAGAATCAAATGTATCCATTAAAATTAGTAACTATTCATGAAATATTTAATAATCAAAAACGTCATCAATTAATTTTACAATTATGAAATATTCTAACAGTGTTTTCTTTCTGGGGATATTTTTCATTGTGATAATTTCCTGATTTGCGTTAAATTTTAAAAAAGAAAAGTTATGTTATGGAACGCAAAAATTTTAATACATTTCAGTGATTTACTTATATTTCAAACAATTATTGCCTTTTATTTTAAAGTAGTAAATTTACTAGTATTGAAAAATGATTAATATACAAATAATATAAATTAATGCAAATTATGATAGAAAATTTTTTAAATGAAAATATAAAAGAAAATTAAGAAGTGATTTTTATTTAGTTACTTAAAAAGACACTTTTCATTCACAAACATGAAAATATTTAAGATTTAACAATCCAATTTCGAGATGATTTAAATGCAATTAGTTTATTTTAATACATATTTTTTTATTGGAATAAAAGTTTTAATTCTAGAATAATAAGTTATGAGAAAGAAAACTCTCTTTTAAAAAAAAACTATAGTGTTTATAATGAATTAAATATTTATCTCTAGTTTGCATAAATTTATTTGCAATTTATTATGATGAGTTATGTTTTTTAAAATAGATGAAAAAAAATTAACAGTATGTTTACATAAATTTTTTTTAATCAGGTTGAAATAACTGAGATGCATATTGACTGAAAACATATGTGACATAATATACAATTTTTCAACCAACATTCAATTGAGCTTAATAATGCCAAACTCAGTAAAGAATGAATTAGGAATCGGAAAATTAGTAATGAAAAATTCATATATTTTGAGTCACATCTTAAGTCAAGTGATTTTCTAAGAATGTTAAAAACATATAGTCATAGATATAGCATTTGAATGATTGATTCTGTATCATATTTACAATCCGTGTTAATGAATTCATTTAAAATATAAAAGGTTTTCACCATCTACTTAACTTATTTATAAGAAACTTAGATGTCTGCCAATAATTTAACTGGATAATGAAATTAAATTTATAAAATTGTTATTTTGATTCAAATAAAAAAATGAACATAATTTGTAAGGATGATTTAACTGTTTTTTAAAATGATTTCCATAAATTATTTCATTGATGAAAATGCTCTACAAATATATAGAATTCATTAAGGAAGTATTTTTAAACAATTAAGCTTAAATATACACGTAATAATTGCTATCAGTTTATACTGTTTCATTGTGTAAAATTTCGGGATTTTAATTTCAATAAATATTATAATAAATCCACGTCGTTCCAGAAACAGCATTTTACAACTCAAATTGGTTTTTTCATAGAAGTCACAAATAAATAATAAAATGCACTTAGCCTCTTAAAAAACATGTATTTACTGAGCACTTTTAAACTTAATTATTGGAACAAAAATGTTACGCTTTAGAGTGTGTGTTCTAGGATTTTAAATAACATTAGAGCTCTAACTTTTTGTGTTTATTTTCAAATAAAAAGCATATGATGCAGAAAATTAGTTTTCTTTTTGCTTAAAAATAATATGATCATAATGTTTGAAAATAATTAAATCTCATAGTAATTTTAATCGACTAATGTATGATTAGCTAATGACACGATTTTCATAATTTCACTCAATATTTTTGAAAGCATATTCTAGCACATAAAATTAGCTTCTCATTTCTTCAATATTATATTCTTAGTATTTGTTACAAATATATTTACTAATTATCAAATGTTTACTACCATTAATATTTTTAAAAATATACTCACTCTTAAATATTATTATGTAAGTAATTATACTTATATGTCATTGAAAATTAAATAAATAGGAAATTAAATAAAGATATTTCGTTTAATTGATTTCTGCAAATAAATTCATGCATTACATATACGTATGAAGAAAACTATTCAAAACTTAAAAATCTTGGACATTCCAACAAAGATCACTTAATTATTCACAAGTTTAAAATAGGGAAAAAAATTAATATAATGAATTTAAAAAATTATTTAAAATAAATGCTATCACAAATTATCATTGTATTTTAATTAAATCTTTCAGAAAAGTATAAAAAATCATATAAGTCAATAAATATGATAAATAATTTTTAATTTGCAACAATTGAAAATATATATTGAAATATGAGCTGTGTAGTATGAGCTGTGTACATATTTAGTTATCATCTTGTTTTAAATGCCACATTCAATTAATTTTTGCATACAATATTGAAATACATGATTTCACTAATATTTAAACGTGGTATGTCTAAAAGTACTGTTAAAAGCTTATAAGTTCACAATATAATATTTTTCCATGTAGTTTTTTTCTGAAGCAGGCTTTTAAATTTCTCAAGGGAGAAAATCTATAGTAATGTCTTAATTAAATAATCTGAAAAAGTTGGAATGAAAGATTCATTTCCCACATTCATTTATAAATATTCTATAGTTGCTTTGATTTTTTTTTTTTTGATGAGAGAATTTATACTCAACCATCATTTTCAAATTTATTAAAACTGACATGATGTTTATTAAGCTATTGTCGTGGCATTTTACAGTCACAATCTTCACTGTTTTTTATTTTATTTCTTTCACTAATTTTTGCTTTGATGGAACTTTAGTTGGTGACATTTTAAGCACATCCATAATTTCAGCTAATAAACACGCATTAAACCAGAAGGATTGGCCTTAACAATGTGACAATGAAAAGTTTAAGGCACTTTTTAACAAGAAAATAGAAAGTCATACACTATTTTTTGAGAAAAATATCTGGGCATAGTTATTAATTCCAAGACATTTTGCCACTGATACAATGATATATTCTTTGCTGAAATGCTCTTAATTCGTTTTCAGGAAACGGGCTGGAGAACACAAGACCACCTGCAAAATTTCTAAACATAGTTGTCAAGGTTGAAGCAGTACTGAAGGTATCCTAAATGGGCGGCCCTCATCCAATGTCTCATTCTAAATTACGTCTCTTGATTAAGTCTCGTGATCAACTTGTCCCGCGGCGAATTGCGTCAGCACCCCCTTCTCCTAGCTCCTTTCTTACCCCCCACCTTGCAACATGTTTTCAAAGAACCTAATTACTTAGGCTCCCTCCTTTGTCGAGATGTTTCGAGGTCGAACCTGATGAGAATGCACTACAAAGATTCCTTTCGTTTGGAATTGAGCCATTTCTTAACCACATCACAAGGCTTGTCCTGAGAAGAGTATTTGACTAACGTTTTTAACTAAAACTCAGGCGAATTAATTTAACATCTTTAAATTCATGAGGCAAGGCTGAAATGTGTCATGAATATAAATTATCTTAAACCGAAACAAATGAAGATATTATGTATGTAAAAAAGAAACTTTCCACTCGAAAATAGTAGAGTTATATATCAAGTATTAAATTTTTATGCTTATATTCTTACGAATTGAAAAAATAATTTTTAAACAATTTATAATATTTAATATTCTATTTACATCTTTGAAAAATACCCATTATTTTATTTAATATTTAAACGTAAAGAAGATATTGAATTATGTGCAATTTATTATATTTAATCATGCTTACATTTCAAGTTTAAAATTTTCTTAAAATTAACAGCATAAGTTTTCAAGAAATCATATTTCTTTAATATTGGTTAGTATGCTTGCCACCAATTAATCTCATCAAAAAATTAAACAATAATGGTGATATTCTCTTTTCTTGGTTTGGATGGGTATAATGAATTTTTTTAATTTTCTTTATTATGACTCATAAAGGATTTCTCTTTTGAAAAATTAAAAGCAAGACTTTTAGAAAAAGGGAATAACTGAAAGATTAGGATAAGTAAAAAGTTTTAGATTATTCACTTTAAGGTATTTGATTTCAGATATATTGTATCAAAGTTAATTTAACTGTTTTAGAAACTCATGATATGCATCAAACTGAAGCAAACATTCTTTAAAATAATTAACTTTAAATAAATGTGCCATAATTAAATTGCTATTAATTTACTGCATATTTTATATTATTAATTTCTTTGCAAAGTATTAAAAGATGATCGAAGGAATTAAATATAATTTGTTTTCATCAAATTAAGTCCTAAAATGTCAAAATAGTTTCAACTTCGTTTCTAACGTAATTACTTTGATTGTATACAATATCAATGTCAAGAAAATTAAACTATTTTTAAAACAGACGTTATACATTAGAATTATAGGAATAGAAATACATTTATGCCAGAAAATTTGAATAAGCTATATCAAAAAATCTGAATAAATCCTTAAAATTGATTACAAAGTATCAAAGATTTTTTTATTTCTGTATAGAATTAGACAATCCTTGTAGAATGTATCTAGATAGAATGTTCATAGGTTCATAATTAGTTATGGAATATTTTATTAAATTTTTTATTGAAATCCATTATATTTATTTAGTTATATATGTGCAATGAAGAATAATTGTTACAAAGAGTTTTGAGTAATGTTAAATAAAACAAAATCTTTATTGAAATTATTTAAAAATAGAATCAATGTTTTTTTTTAACGAATATAAAACTCTTATAATTTAAGTCTTTTTCTTAAAATAGTATAAAATTCAATTTCTATAAATCAATATACAACATCAAACATGTTTCGTTACAGACCTTTATTTCAAATACTTCACCAAAAATTTTTGATGATTTGCTGATTTGTTGCTTTTTATCAGATAAAGAAATATTGCTACAAATATTTTGAATTAATGAATTTTTTTCTTGAATTCTATTTATTTGATATTCCACGACAATTGGGTACGACGCTATTTAGTTCAGTGGTTTTGTACAAGAGAGAGAAATAGTGGCATCTTGTGTAGTTGGGTCTCTTAGTCAGTTGCCATCATAGCTAGATTCTCATAGTTTTGAAGGAAAGAAAAAGCAAATAAACTTTTAACACTTGATTAGTCACATTTTAGAGATATCATTACACTAGAAGGATATTGCGACCCTTCTTATTTTACATGCCATAGTCACCATTCTCAAACATGACGGATCTTCTACTGGATAGGTATAGAGCTTCCAATTGTGACTACAACGTCTTTTCCACCAGACCATACCATAATCTGTTTTTGTACATACATTATAAAATTAAAAGCCTAATTACATTCCATTTTGCAAATAATTTTATGATTTCACATAAAAGTTTCTGAAAGACATTAAATTTTACGTATAATCTTCAAGTATAAAGCATATAATTTTTTTAGTTTTCATAAAGTTAAAGTTCATAAAGTCATCTAAGTTAAAGAAAAGTTGGTAAAATATATTGTAAAGCGCTCATGAAATTCAGAGAAATTTCGTCAACATTTTATAAGTTTTCTTTCAAATATTTTTCTGACGATTTGAAACTAAAGAAACTCAAAATTAATACACTGTTTGAAAAAGAAATTTATAAGAATAAATGAATGAAACGTCCATGCAAAGATTAAATTTGGAAGCCTATTCCACTTATCTAAAATGGTAACATTGCAAAAAAGATTTACAGTCTATTTTTTGAAACTCTCCCCAACAATTTCCAATGAAATAAAATGCTTCGTTCCCTAAGGGATAGCAAGCCTCATCACCATTTCAATCAACTAGATATATTTTCTATCAGTTCACATAAAATGTTTCCAATTTTTTGTCATTGATCATTGATAATACCGTCCTTTCATACATTTGTTTGGTTTGTTTGTGAGATAAATTCTTCGAACATTTTTTCAATCTTAAGGATATTTTACACGTTTTTAAAATCATTTATTAAATGTGATTTCTTAACAAATATCAAAGCAAATTTCTAAAATTTGCGTTTAAATAAATTTTACAGTAATATTGAATATACAATTTATAAATTTTTATTACTTGTACTAAAATCTGTACAAATTTAGAAATGTTCTACAATAAATGATATTGATAGATAAATTTTTCTTTTAATAAAAATCCCTCTTAAATGCAAGAAAATAATTTAATTTATGTCTCTTAAAGTTTAAAGTCATTTTAAAATAATCTTATATAATTAGTGAATTTTTTAATAACTTTGTAATATTATGGACATTTATCGATAACTTTAAATTTGTATACTATTTTGTTATTAATATTTTAACTTTATGATTAATAATAATCTGATAATAAAATAATTGTAAATTATATTATTATTAATGGATTTGGTATCCATTATCATATAGTTATATGTTTATATTTTTGTACATCTTATACATTGAAAATATCATATTAATTAATCTTTAACACTTTTTATAGAAGAAGCAAACATTTCTTGATGTTTCAATTTATTAAGATTCTTGGAATTTATTTTTTATTTGAATACATGGCTATTTCTTATTCTTCTAACCAGCTATTTATATTTTTCAGCAGTATTAAAGCCACAATTAAATCAAAGGAAAAATTTAGTTATTTTGTGATAAAAATATAATATTTTTCATATTTGAAGTAATTTTAGTTAAAAAAAATAGTGAGAGCCAGAGCAACGGGATATAATAAGTTCATTGTTTAAAAGTAGTTCATTAAGTTATTTAAAGTTAAAATTGTTAAAGTTCATTTTTTTATACACAAAAGTTCAATTTCTTTTCAGCTGTATCTTCTAAAACATCAAAATTTTAAGAGTTTTAAGATTTTTTTTACTTAAAAAATCATAGCAAAAAATTTAAAATTGATTTTAGAAGAAAGAAAAATTAATTTAATAATTCATATAAAACTATCACACATTTAATGCTTAATCCAGAGGACAATTTTACATATTTAAACACTGTTCAAAATAATATATGTAATTGAAAATGATACTAAAAATTTTATTTTTGGGGTTCTTATTTCTTATAAATATGAGCTCCAGATAATAAAGACATATTTTCTTTTTTAAAGATATATTATCACTCTTAAACTGAAGCATTTGAAAATTTTTAAAAGTGTTTGTCTGCAAATTGATGAAATGAATGATGATGGATTGCATGTAATGAAGTAAGGAAATTTTAAATATAATTATGTTAAATTAAATATTGCTTATTGCATATTATTAAGTCATAAAATATTGATTTAAATGTTACATAACTGTAAATGAAATAAAAACATTGAGTAGAAAAATATGAAGATTACTAATATTAAATACTAATACGACTAAATAGGAGTAAAATAAAAATGAGTGAAAATAAAAAATATGACATATAAATATGGAGCAAATTAACTGTAAATTAATCATTTAAACTGTAAATTTGTCAGCAGATTAAAAGGTTATAAACTGAACTGATCCCATAAAAAAGCAAAAATTTGAATCCAATTTTTTTCGTAAAAATTTCCCATCTCGTAATTTCGATAGCAAATATGGTGTTTTCGTTTCCATTACGATTACTACAATATTATTCGATCCTAATTTATCTTAATTTTAAGAATATTTTTCCCATTATTCACCATTTATATATTCTTCCATTATTGTTTTCCTTATCTTAACAAATGTAACTGTATTCTTTATTGTGAGTATAGTTTTCTCTGCAGTGTTGACATGTGTGGTTGCTTTAATCTAAGAAATGCACCAGCCAATTTTTCAACCATCTACTTTGATCTCACTTTTATATTTATAAAATTCCATTAGATATTTTAATATTATCCTTTTGAAAAATGCATTAATATAACTTTTATAAAATTTATTATCTTTACATGTGATTTTTCTATTTTTCGTTTAACTTGATATTATAAGCTTTTACAAAATTTAGCAACCATTAAGAAATTTTAAATCAATTTAGGTAGATTCATTAAAAATTATATTTTTAGTTACGTAATCAGTTTTTTAATTAAAAATATATATTATACAATACAACTTAATTTTAGCAATAAACTTTTATATCCATGGCTTTATTAATTTAATTTGATTTTTAATCTTGAAAAATCAAATAGATTAAAATCCAATTTAATTATAGAATTTAACTTAATCTTACCAACATTCTTTATTAAATTTATTAAAATTCCTAAAATATTACTTTTAATACGAATATTCATAAGAGTTTATGTTTATTTTTATTTATTAATACACTATGCACCTTCAGAAAGCTTAAAAATTTTTTCAACGAAAATATTAATTTTATTTACTTCAAAAGTATCAGGTCAACGGCAAAGGCATTTGAAAGATAAGAAAAAACAAAATTTAAATTTAGTAACATGGTAAACCTTAAGGTTTAAATTATATTTTAAATTTCTTAAATATTTTATTATTTGGAGTTATACTGGTAATTCTCTTTCTCTCTCTCTCTCTCTCAGTTGTGGAACATCTTTATAATAAATAAAAATGTACGTCTTTTATAATATTTAACAATAGAAATATGTACTTGTATACAATATGAATTAACAATAGAAATATGTACTTGTGTATAGAACTAAAACAATTGATCAAATTCAAGTTCTTAAAATGTTTAATAAATTTTTATGATCTAGAATCTTAGACTTTTTCTCTATTTTATTCCCTTTTATTACGCGAGTGAAACTTATTTTCTGCGAAACGTATTTTAAAAACTACATTAAATTTTGTTTTTCCGCTTATTTACTACAACACTACAATAAATGCGCTCACATAATGTAACATTTCTAGAGTAATTAATCTTAAGAATATTGAAATTAAAATATAAAAGTAAAATTTAATAATAATGTATAATCATTCTTCTAATAAAGTATAAAATTCTAATGAAGAATAAATTCTCTTATCTAAGTTGTAATCCCATTTAAACGTTTTATTTTAAATCTTAATTAATGTTTCTCTTTAAACTTATAAAATTTCCTTTACTTGAATGCATGAATTCTGAATTCAAGCACTCTTTAGTTTATTCAAGATTTTCCTAAATTTTAGATTTCTTAAAACTACTTTTTAAAATTATTTATTAAATTTGAGTTTAAGAATTTTTAATTTTATTTAAAAAAATTCCAGAATTTTACATTTAAAATTACTTTTTCATTTAAAATTTCTTTAAATTAATTTTTTCACTGAATTAATACTTTTAAAATTATAATTTCATTATACAGGTAAAAATATACTAGATAATACTTTTATCATAAGTCTTGAATAATCATCTCAATTTTCTTGATTTAAAAACAATTTTTCTTATAAGAGGACTAAAAATATTTTTAGTATTAAAATAGTAATATTTTTTTAATTAATTACAAAAAATATTTCATAAATTAAATCATACATTGATAAGCAAGTAACTTTTAGAGCTAAAAATAAAAGTAAAAAATCCTTAGCTGAAATTAAAATATTTTCATGTACTGAAAAGTTAAAATCTTGAAACGTAATACTATTCACACACAAAACATATTTATATGAGGATGAATAAATAATAATAATAAAAGTACATATGAAAAATGAACTTGAATTTTGGGATATTTTTTATTGAAGCGCAATACACACATTGTCTACAAAAAGCTAATATATATCGGAAAAAAAACCGGAACAAGAGCTGCACCTCTAAGCACCAATCACCAGCATCAAACTCCTAAAGCCCCATGACCACGTCATCAAAACAAGTAAATGAAAATCAAAATATTAACGCAATAGTAATACATTTACATCAGTTACAAATAAAAATACACAACTCTTATTTATAACTGAAAATGTAAAATTTAAAATAAATAGTAAAATCAATTTTCCTCAATAAGAAGTTTGACTAATGTATGTATTGGTCTTTTTAGTTCGCCTACTGCAGTTTTTAAGTTTCTATCTCTTACTATATCATCATGACCTTTGTAAGTGCTAATGAATCTAATTATTTTTCACTTAAGAAGTGGTAAGTTATCTTTTATAAGCACTATATATATATATATATATATATAGTTCATTCGTGTGTTTTCCATGATAGCATTCCACTTGTTGCGGATTTGAAACTGGGTTATGTAATCCCTAGTCCCCGATATACAAAATGACTGCGATAATTGACAGACTAGTTTTCAACGATAACCAATTGGAAATTTCTGGTTTGTAACATTGGGTACGGGAATGCTTTTTAATTCTGAACCAATTAGAAAATCTCCAGTTGTGAGGACTGAAAAATCCTTTGGGTCTTCAGAAACTACTAACTAAGCACTGTTTCTATTTCTGTCAAAATTGTAGTAAATTCTTCGTGCGATAGAATCTGCGATCCTATTACGCATCTCATGTGATTCTTCACCGACTTCACAACTGTCTCTTTAACTACTAACCTTACCCTAAAGACTAAAGACCTCCAATTGGGGGCAGATGGAACATTCATAGTCCATTTGACACTTTCATTGCTCATATTACTACCAATGACTTCCATTGCTGAAGTTTTTGAGTAATTTTTTGCACCGATATAATTGGTACCACAATCACTAAAGTATTCTGCAGTATTTTTTAGCAGTGACATAAATCTTTTTAGCCTGCGGTGCATATATTGATATTTAAATCACTAACAAGTTCAAAGTAAACAGCCTTTTGATAAAAACCACTCGAAAATGCATACATGCATTTTTTAAAATTTCACTACTCTACCTCGACGATGTCTCGTTAAAAATGGTCCACAAAAAACATTACCACATTTCAGGAATGGTTTGTTTAGACTTAATCTGGATGAGGTTAAATCTGCCATCTTTTTTTGAAAATTCGCAATGAAATCGGTATCAAATAACACATTATTTTAATACTTTGTGAATAGCAAATTTTGCTCTTATAATCCAATAATTTTGCTTCACAGCAGAGTTTATTAACTACATACTTCCGTGTAATATTTTAAAGGATATGAATCCACCAAAAATCGCGTAACTGGATGAGGTTTCGACAAAATAATTTTAAATTTCATAGTGTCTGGTAAGTTGGATTTCTCAAACAGCCTCCAATTCTAAGCAAACCACAATTGTCTAAAAAAGGACTCAATGAATTTAAAAACCAGTTTTTTAATATTTTTTCGCAAAATTTTTTATTTCTGTTGTAAAGTTAGCATGTTGTATACTTTTTATGATAACATCAACATCTTTTTTAAATTTACTTGTCTGCAAATATATAGTTGAAGTTCTATTTCCCTTAACATTCATTATAAATCTCGATCACCACCCAATAACTCTTTGCAACTAGCTTCAACTTGAAATCTTATTCTAAAAATCTTCAACCAACTGTAATTTAACAACAAAATTTTCTAAGATTTTCCCTTTTCTCTTTCAATACCTCTACACTTCCTTCATTTGTAAGAGGTTTCCCAGTGTTCTTCAGCCAACTCTTATATTTATTCATAACCATTATGGACCTAACCACAATTTCTCATAGGGAATCAACTTTTCAGCCACAACACCTCTTCTCAATATATCTGCTGGATTATTTTTAGATATTTAGGACAATAATACGAATCACTAGAACTCTATCATACTTGAATTTCTACAACTCTATTGGCAACAAAC
This sequence comes from Latrodectus geometricus, assembly GCA_026290005.1. Taxonomy (NCBI): domain Eukaryota; kingdom Metazoa; phylum Arthropoda; class Arachnida; order Araneae; family Theridiidae; genus Latrodectus; species Latrodectus geometricus. The sequence goes on along the minus strand of JAPDSC010008818.1, from coordinate 14,619 downwards.
TGATTTTATCACTTCGCATCCCTTTTAACCCAATACAAAGCGTTGGACCAATCATTCCACAAGACTATTTTTTCAGTTTTATCCTTAAACATATTCTTAATATAATTTCGAATACTTGCACCAATTAAAAGATTCATTTTATCTTGACGTCTCAATGACACTTTCTTTAATGCCGCTACTCTACTCTTAGATATAATAAATAACACTCTATGATTTCCACTTTTATTTCTACACCTATTAATAAAACACAATATCTTAAGTAAATTAAGGTTTTATATGCACTTAATAGCACGCCATAAAAAACACTTGCACCTCTACCTACTCATTATTACAATCCAACAAACAATATTTTGGAATAGTTACTCTACACAACTTCTCAGTTTCTCTATACTAATTAATCTATTTTTCATGCAAAATATCTGGTAACTTTTTAACACAATCACAACTTGATCCCAATATTTCCTGTAACAACAAATTAACATGAACACCAAATGGTGAAATCAAACCAATAGGATCGAAATTCTTTGCAGCTATTTGTAAAAATCCTCCATATGCTATTTCACAACATAAGACTCTAATAACCCTTTAACATCGAATCACCATTTACCTTTTTCTGGAGTTTTTTCCCAAAGCTTTTATATCTTAAATACCCTCTTTCTTTCAAACACAAAATGCTTTTTCTACCCATAGTTTCTCTAACTTTCTGCAATTATATCTCAATTTCCAAAATTAAAAATCACTCCTTTTTAAAACTGTGATGACATCTGATGACAATTCAATGACTTCTTAACACTATTTTCATCAAAATATAAGGGATTTTCCATATCCAGTTTCAAGACATTCATTCAAAAATAAACTATTTTTAAATTTTGAGCTACAATTAAACAATGTGAACTTTTGCTGTTTCCCTTATCATCCTGAAAATGATACATACAATTAATTCAAATTAATTCACTGGTTAGAAACTTAAAATTTCTCACTGTATATCACTCTAGTAAATAAAAACACAAGAGCCTATAGCATCAAAATTTTACATATTTTACTTATACACTATTATACAAATAAGGAAAGTTAAAATACAACTCACAGCAAACACTTCAAAAGAGATCACAAAAGCTGACACACCTTCAAACCAAGGAGAACTGAAACACATGACACATTTAAAAAATTATTTCAAATTTCACACACCTGACCCCACTTTTAACACCAGAAATGTTTACGCAAAACATATGCTAAGAGGGCGGAATAGATAACAGTAATAAAAAAAAATAACCACTGCATATAAAAATAAAAACTTGAATTTTCGCTCAGTTTTCATTAACGTGCGATACAATTTCCAATACACTATCTACAAAAAGCAAATGCATCAACAAAAAAAAAAAAACACTAAGAACAAGAGTGCCACCTGGGCTCCAATCACCAGAGATAACAATTACATTTTCAATGTATTTATGCATGAGAAATCATATTTTTACTTATATACTAATCTAATTTTATGTTTATTTTGAGGAAAAGCTGTCACACAAATTTCATTGCCTTCTATTTTTTTTATTTTTAATTGAAATAATTGGTGAGCTTATAAGAATGAGGAAAATATTCACTTTTCTTTTCCATTATTCATTAGAATTAATTAGAAAAAGAACTTTTAATCTCTTATCCTTATTGTTATGAAATCTATGGCAGGACGATGAATACTCATTCCTTTATGCTATTGTTTTGCTTGAAATGACGTTTATTCATTTTCGCTTTTGCGATTTAAAATCTCAAGTAAATTAAAATTGTGCAAATAAATCAAGTTCTTATTGAATGGAATAAAGTTGAACTTGTATTAAGAAGTAATGAATATTGGAAGCTATGCTCTTGTAATTTAATGTACAGATTTTCACTAGCTAAGAAAGAAATTATTTTATGCATAATTAACAATAATTCCTCTGTATTAACAAGTAAATGAGAAGTTATGAGTGCTCTAGAATCCTGGCGAGTATGTGGTAATTAATTTAATTTATAGGTACTTACTGTTATCAGTGCAGAACATAATCGTCCAAATAAATAAGTATAATTACGCTATGATTTTTGTGTGAGGGATATATATCTGCAATTTATATATAAAGATGGTAATGTTTTCGCTGCGTAATTATAACTATCTGAAAGAGATTTTAGATAACAAGGACATGGCTGTTTGGTTTGAATTGGATTATTAACTTATTTCTCCGAAAGAAACGGTAGAAAATAAATGAAAAAAGTGGAATGAAGTAAATAATTAATTTAATTTGAATTGACTATAAATAGATACATAAATTTTCATACAAAAATTGAGATATCAAAATATTTTTTCTTTCTTTTTTTTGGTAATATTGATAAATAACTAAGCTAAATTACGTTGTCCTTTAATATGTAAAAAAATGCACGCTCAAAATTAAGACTCATTTTAGCTTATCACACGTGTGTTGATTGACTTTTGAAAAATAATTCTATGGAATTTCAAAAAAAAATTATTGTTGACTCTTAAAAAATGAAGGTTCAAATTTTTAGAATTCATAATAGTGGATTAGTTCATATACGATGTGACTATATATTTTGTTGAATATTAACAAAATGAGATATGAATTTATAAATTTTTAAATTACGTAAATCATCAACATGCAATGTTCAAATCTTTTGATCCATTTCTTTTTTAATTTGAAAATGTAGTTTTTTTATTTTTTAATTTTTAAATGTGCCGCCCACCCTGTCTGATGGTTAGAGTACCTGACTACGGATGGGAAGGACCTGGGTTTGAATCCCGGCTCGGGCATGGATGCACTTTCTCTTTCTCTCTCTGTGTTTCTTGTCCTTTCCTCAGATGATGGATGTATGTGGAATAATAATAATATACCCTATAAACGGGTTTGTGGTGGTGTGGCGTGGGCGATGCTACTCGTATCTCCGTGACTTGGTTAGGAGGGGCCCACCGTAATGAAAATGTAGTTTTTTATTTTTTAAATGTGCCGCCTGACTACGGATGGGGAGGACCTGGGTTTGAATCCTGGCTCGGGCATGGATGTACTTTCTCTTTCTCTCTCTGTGTTTCTTGTCCTTTCCTCAGATGATAACGTGGCGTTGTGGTAACGTGGCGTGGGCGATGCTACTCGTATCTCCGTGACTTGGTTCGGAGGGGCCCACTGGGTAACGATAAAATAAATAGCAGTTTCCGGCCTAGTTGCGGCAAATGGGTTAATTACTCAAGGATGCCAGCCATTATAAACAAAAAAAACTTTAAATGTAATTTTTGCATTGCGATAAAATTTAGAGCAACAATACACAATTTATAATAACATTAGAATTATAATGAGTTGGGTGTAAAAATAAGTGTTAAAATCTTTCTTAATTATTCAACACAATTTCAAAATTTGAAGCTAATATCATTGAATCACCGTGCATTGTATTTTTTATTGATATCATGGTATGCACTAATACAATAGTTAATAATCCCATAAGTACGTTAAAAGTCTTTAATTTGTTGAATAAATTGAATATGATAATTCAATAAATGTAAATAAATATGTCACTCCGTGGAATTCATTTAAAAGTCTTAGAATTTTAAACATGAAATATAATTTCACAACGTTGTCTAGTTTAAAACGAAATGTCGGTAAATGTAACCCATAATATTCTTTATCTTTTATTACTATGTTGTTTCAGAAAAATGGGGGCAATATCAAAAATATTGTCATTTTTCTTAGTTTTTATTAAATTAATGGAAAATGCTTTACTATCCAGAAATAATGAACTTACATCATCAACATGTTATATTGTTTTGAGTAAAATTAACGGTGTATCATATGAACATTTTTGAACCGAAGATTTTTCTTTATTATATTTACAGTGTAATGGTACATTATGCATATTTTTTAGCTCATTAAAACTCAGCATGCTCAAAAATTAATGTAACTTTTTCAAGTATATTAAACTCTTGTATTGATGATTATTGTGAAATAAAAGACAAACACTTATTTTAACTTTATAGTTTTTTTGTATACATTTTTTGGACTTTAAACAAAAATTTTTATAAAACGCAGCTTTTATTTTGTATTGTTTTAAAATAAAAATTTTAATTTCTGCAAATTTTTAAAATGAAAAAAAAAAAAAAATTCTTACTTGTACTTTAAGATAAGAGTTACAATATGAAAAATTTATATAATTTAGTTGGCTAAATTTTCTTGTAACTGAATAACATTTAAATTTAAATAAATTCCTAGATGCATTTGAAGCAGACAAAAACAATATAATAGAATAATTTTAACAACAAGAATTATTATCACACTTTCATCTTTCGAATTCTTACAATATTCTTGAATTTTAACTATAATATATCAATATTTTTAAAACCCTGTAATTTTCTGTATATCTTAGGAAAAAGAAATATGAATGTAAATGTTAGCTTGTACAATAAATATGGCAAATATTTCTCATGACAATTTATGCAATGTTACAATCAAATTAGTAACGATGTAATACAATCACAAATTAGCTAACATAATTAATTAATACCTATGTATTATTGTATTTTACTTAATATTATAACCTTTATAAATTAAAAACATAAAAATTAATAATAGAATTTAATTATAATAAATGAAGTTATAAAATTAGTGTATAAAAGTCGTAATCATAAAGACTTTAATTTTTACATATTAATTTTAAGATTTTAAATCAGAATCCATAAATGTACTATTCACGCAATGATAATTTGAACATACATAGAGAGTATAGACAATAAATACTGAAGTCAAACAAAATCAAATACAAGAAACAGCACACAGACTTTTAAAAGTACACTATTAATATGTGTTTACAAGATAACAAACGTTATAAAAGTATAAAAAGTATCATAAATTGTGTGTGTGAGTTCAAATTCTGAGAAAAATTGTCAATTTCGATGCAACGTTTCTGAAAGAGGAGCCCAACAAAAAGGTTTACACTCTATTTTCAAGAATTTTTTCCATTTATTTCGAGTAAAATAGAATGCTTCAGAAGTTGTAGGCCTCATCACCATTTCAATCGCTCAGACACATTCCTTGCCATTTCACGCCAAAAAGTTTCCAATTTCTATCATTGATCATGGATGTGGCGTTTCTTTTATCTCTTCTCTGTTATTTGTATCGGATTTTAGGAGCCTGATGGCGATGATGAGACTTTCTTTTTATTTATGTTTTATACATTGCAAAAGTTTGGTTTACTTTCAAATTTTAAATAACAAAATGAAACTCGTTTGTTTCTACAGTTTGTGTTTTTATTGAATTAAATTATTTACAAAAGCATCACATTATAATATTAGTTAAAATTAATTAATATAATTATAAATCTAATATCTATTAATTTTAATGTTCACATTGAATTTATTTTGCTACATAATTGAATTATTTATTAGAGTTTTGATTTGATTTTTCTGGGTGCTCGTTTTTATTAATTGTTTAATAAATAAAATGAAACAATTCTTACAGAGAGATTTGTACTACATCAAAAAATAAATTCAACAAATTAATATCATAATCAAATAAGTTATTCTTATATTTATAAAATTAATATACGTGGAAAAATTATGGAATTCCTATTTGCCATGTGAAAGATTTTAATTCATATTAATTTTTATATTTATTAATACACATATAAACTATGGAGCATATAATTCTATAGTTTATCACTGTTATATTCGTTAATAGATTTTCATTTAGGAAATTTAAATTCTTATACGTCTTGATTTTTCTGGGCATTTTATTGTTTTAAATTTTTAAATAATAAAATTTTAAAAATTCTGCAAAGAACACAATTTTGCAAAGTAAAAAAATACAATAATATATCCTTTATAATATTATTTATATATTTATTTATTTATAAAACTAATACACATGAGAACATTTGTTTAGAAAATTTATATTTGCCTCGTAAATTCTTTTAGTATAATCCCATTAAACATTACTGTTCTACACTTAGGTAGTTTTTTCATAGCTTGCTGTACACATTATCTTATATTTAAGTGAAAGTAAGTTTTGTATATAGTTATAGCAAGTTTCACATTAAAGATAAATATTCATATTATATAATTATAAGATTAAATACATTAATCTTATTAATGTTGATAATAAATGAATACTTGTTATCAGTAATGTGTTTTTATGTTCATTAAATAACAAATTTATAATAAATAAAGTTCCATTAAAGTTAATTAGGAAATTACAGTAAAACTATAAAAATATTTATTTTATTATAATTTTGTTGTTCTACTGCTATAGATTTATTAAAATGTATTATATCTAATGAAAATGAATCATTTGTAATACAATTTTATCTTGACATATTAATCATTTATTGGAACAAATTGCTTACAGTGAAAATTACATAAATTGTTCATGTAATTCATTAGTGATAGTAAACTATATTTAGTTAATTATTCATTCATTAATGGTAAGCGATAAAAATTACTTTCATGTATAAAAAATAATATATACTAAAATAATAACTTACTTTTATCTATAGAAAAATAATATGTTTGGAAAAAATGGAAACGATAATAATCTTTCTTATTATTTTGCAGAAATAAAGTTTTTGTGTTTGTTTTTATTATTGAATTAAGAAGAAACCATAAAATACTCCTCCGCTTTATATCAAATAATTAAATACAAAACTACAATTCAGAACAATGTACATTTAATTTCAACTAAAAATCATAATATTTAATAACATATTATATATAGTTCAAGAAATAAATAATGATATAGCGTAAATCAGAAAACAATTATCATTTACTTAAGCATCGCACTAAAACATGAATTTGTATAAACAAAATTATGAACTTCTGCAAAAAATTCATTAAAAAAATTAATAAGTTTTTCCAATTTATGACAAAGAATTAAAATAAGAAATAAAGACTTTTTGTTTTTATTGTTGATTTCATTAAAAATTTTATGAATTATTTTTATCTACGTCAGCGTGTGAATTCAACATTTTAAATAATTTTATTTCTGAGCTTTGAATTACTGAGCTAGTACCTTAAATCAATTTAATCTATTATTTTTAGTTCATTTGATTTCTCGAAAAACTAATATAGACTAAAATTGTTGTTTAATTTCTTATATTCTAATTTTATTCAAGGACTTTAAATAAATAAATTTTGAATCGTTTGTAATAACCATTCTATTCACTTTCGATGAGAATTTAAATATATTTCTTTATAAGAAGAAATTTTTTTTTTACTTAAAATAGTTATTAAAGCCTCATTTTTGTCTGTGATGTTGAAATTTATATTTTCCAGAAAACAATCGTTTGTAACATAGATTAATATTTTTAGCTCAAACAAATCTGTTACGAAAGGTTAATTCAAGAATAGTACTTATAATTTCAAAATAATGATATTATTTATTTTCTATTTACAAATAATACTGTATGAAGCAAACCTTGCAATGACGGAAGAAAATATATTTTAACATAAAATTATAATTTAACTCAATTACCTTTGGCAGTGGTATTTTAAATTTTATTGTCAATGGAAAAAGTATAATAAGATTAAAAAATTATGATTCATAATCTTCATAAAAGGATAAAAACCTTTGATTTCTGATTTTTGTTGAAAAAAAAATATATATTTACCCACCAACCCCATACATTTTACCCGCGGTTTTTCGTATAACTTCAAATTAATTTTCTGGTAACTTTGATATATAGTAGAACTGCCTGTGAGAGAAGTTAATCAATCATAATATAATAAATTAAAAGTATAAACTTCAATAATTTCATAAGAATAACCAAGAGAAGAATGGTAGGAGTCAATATATTCTACAAGACTCATTTATCAAATAAATATGATATTTCACAAAAGTAAAATATATTCTCAAAATTTTATTATTATTCATTTTTTTAAAATTTTTTTCATGTAAATGAAATTTTTGATCATTTACCTTTAAAATGAGTAAAATATGTGAATGGTATAAATAGCTTAAAGTAATTTCACTGAATACTTCTTATTTATAGGTCAATATATAGTCCTAAAATAAAATATGATTCTTCAATAAATAATTTTAAATTAATATTTAGAATATAAAATATTATTAAACTTGAGCTAGGTCACATAAAAAATTAGAACAACTTAACAACACTTTTTCTTAAGAGCGAATTCTTTATTATGTTTCAGTAATTGAGATTACTATAACATTTTCTTTAAAAATTCATTGTTATTTTATTTTTTGATAGTAAAGATTTTTACAATTAAATATCCTGTTTTGTTTATGTTTGAAAGCAGCCTACAGTAACTATTCATCTGAAAATTGTACGGTATTGTTAAACTATAATGAGAGATAGAATTTTCTTTCAATTAAAATAACAACCACAAATATCATTATCAGATATTGTTTTATTTTGGAAATCTGCCACAAAGAATTAACTTTTGGCATCAAACAACGATTTAATAAAACCTACTTTTTTATGACAAATCCTTTGACTGAAAAAGAATTTTGTTTTCAGAGATAACGAGATCAGACACTTAATAATTGTTTCCCGAACAATAATTCTTTGCAGTCTGTTTTATATTTAAATCTTAAACTCTAGACGTGAATTCAAGCAGACTAGTTTGTGCTGTTGCCATTCAAATATTTAAAGTAATGATTGAAAATACAGGGTCATTGTCTTTTTGCTTTTAAAAATGAAAACTGATTAAGCAGATTGAGTTAATTTCTTTTCCTGATTTAATGAAATTCTGAAATTAAGTAGCATATTTTATTACAATTTTTATCACCAAATATCATAATTGTAAAATGAGAGTGATCTGATTTTAGAAGCTTTTCAATTTCTTGTCCACAGAATACAACGTAAACACTCCGGAAAGGTTTTAGAGCACATTTGAAAGTCAGTTCACTATAGAATTAATAGTTGTTTTACTATATTATTTTACTAATACACCTTCTTTACTATAAAAACAAAAGTATGTTGATAAACTTGTTTTATCATTGCTCTTTTAAATTAATTCAAAACAGTTTTTATTTTTATTTATTTTTTTAAAGATGGAAATATTTGATACAAAATATGTTATGATAAATAGGATAAATTTGCATATGATTAATAAATATACCATGTGATAAATACTTTAGAAATGATATTGGTTTAATTTTAAGAACTAGTTGTAATTAATATTAATACAAAACAAAAGTTAAAAAACTTAAAATAAAAGTTATTCGTTCTTTGAAGAAGAATTTTTTATCAGAAAAATATTATGATCAAAAATTATAGTAACATTACTCCAATTTTATGTGTTTTTAACAATTTATATAATGCATACACACATTAATATTAGATTTTAACAGTATAGAAAGAAATTTACATGGACATCAAAAACCAATTAATTAATATTCCCCATCAATCAGATACAAATTTTAATCTAATACAAATTAGTGAAAATAACAACATTCTCATTAAAATAATCCCCGAGAAATCATATAGACTGATTTAGTTTTAGATAATGATTAAAATCTTTTAAATAGAATTATCTTATTCCTTTTTGGGTGGTGGAAATGAATTATTTTTGTCATAATTTATAGAAAAATATTGAAATCTAATCCCATCTTCTGTAAATTGTATGTCTGAAATAATAAACATTCTCTTCTCCTTAATTAATTCACCAAATTATGAATATCAGATACCTACAATTCCATACTAGTTTTCTTGTTTCAAAATAAAATTAATTTATCCTCAGTAATGTCATCAATGGGTATTGTTTTTTAGATATTAATTTATTTAGTTTCAAATATCTGTTTCATATTTCCATAAAAATTCATTCGAAATGAAATTTTAGAACATTGTTTAATGAGTTGAGAGTATGCATAAGTTATTTCTACTACGATGAAAATTATGAAACAAAATATGCAGTATTTCAAGTTTAGCTAAATGTCGCTATTATTAATGTACAAGATAATAATATTTTTAAAAATATTCTACGACTTGTTTCTGTAATTTCAGAATTCTAAGCTCTTAATACTATTATGTTCCTTCTTTTGTTGTTTAAAATCAGCAAACATGCAAAGTTTAATATAAGTTTACAAGGCGATTATTTGTAATGACATTTTTCCCTGATGACATTGTTTGTGCAAGTATGCATTTCGTTCATTTATCTCGTTTATGTACCCAAGTAAATTATAAATCATAAACTTACTTTTCCTACTGCATAATTTGAAAATGAGTAACTGTGTTATAACCATTATGGAACGTCCAAACAAATTAGTTTCTTTACTTTTCCTTGTAATATAGAACCATACATTAATTTTTAACTGTTTCTCATTTTAATGACTAGTCTTTTCCATCGCATTTCTCTATGATATTCTAAATGACTCACATTTTCTATAACATTTCATGTTACTTGATTGTATTTGATTGAAGCACATAAAAATAACAGTGTATATAAATTTGCATTAAATGAACTACGATGGAGACGGCTCAGGCTAAAATAAATTGGTTAATTTGTCTTTATGTCATAATGTTTAAATTTATTCTTCTTTGTTGCACGAGATTATTTCCATTAAACACTGTTATTGTTGTCAATGAATTGTTACGTTTTGTTCAATTTTAAATATTTGCATTCCCTGAAAATAATATTATAGTGCAATTTTATGGTAAATAAATAAATTGATTTTTATGAATATCAATAAGATATACATGATTCATTTAAAAATTACAATGTAATTTTCACTTCCATTTATATTAGAATAGAACATTTTACATTTACAATTGAATTTCAATCGTCTGTTTTATTGAAAAATATTTATTAATTGTAAAATTTAAACATTATTCATTTTAATTTACAATACTCTTTTCCATTTATATTATAAAAAAAATATAACCTTTATTTACTTTCTAATATTAATTGTACGTAATTAATAATAATTTGATAAAAAAAAAAGTTTTTTTTATGTTTAATGTTTGATTTTCATCATGTGTTGAAATATTTATTGTATTAATTGTAAAGCATTGGCGTAAAAGTTAGTAATAAAATTCAAATTTATCAAATTATATTTAATATAAACAAATAATTTTTTTAAATTTTTAAAAACAAATTTTTAGAAATTTTTAAATACAAATTTTTATATAAATGAAGTACTTTGATACAGGAAATCGCTTTTTCAATATTTAAGCTTTTTTAGAATAAGATATGTTTTTTACGACTTTCTTGAATGTTTATTGCTGTTTATAAAATTCTTAATTTAATGATAATATTTAAAACATTTTAAAAGTATTTCATTTTAAAAATATCTTTTCAAATTTGTAGATTTGTGAGAAGAGACTTCTATTTCTATTTTAGTTATCAAGTACGATTTGTTTACAAAACTATTATTAATTTTATTCCTTTAACATGATTTTAACTCTTATTTTAAACATAATTATATTTTCAGATATTACAAAAATTAAACTTTGTAAAACATCAATAAAAGGTGAAAAATAAAACTTAATATTTGATAAAATGTATATCTCAGAAAATTTTGTTTTGATTACATCTTTCAAGTAAATAAGCTGGATTATATTTGTTCTCTTTATTTTTAGAACTATTTATTTGAAAATATCAATTTAAAACAAACACTATTTCAATTAAAAATTAAATTTGATGTGTTATGAAAACATTATTTATTATCAAATGTTAAATACTACAATTAAATGCTTCTAAGTTTATAAGAAAAATTATTTATTAATATAAGTTAGAATATTTTTTGATTAATACAAATTAAAAATAAAATAATAGGGTTCCAATCAGTTTGTTTTACACTGAACAGCTACTAATTTAGTGATTTAAATGTGCTTAAAAATTAAGAACACATTTTTCTGTGAAGTTTATTCTTATAACAATAGGTAAACCAAGAAATATTGATTTGATAATTAAATTTCTATTAATTACAAAAATGTTATCGAAAATAAATAGTGAAGCTGTCTAAATCTAATTATAATTTCTGCTTGAGTAACTATTCAACAGAAATAATATTTTAATCTATAATAATATTTTTATCAAAATATTATTTGGAAATATCATTTCTAATTATGTATGATTTTTTTAATTTTTAATATTAGAGTTGAGAAAAGAATATGTAATTCAATTCATACTTTCTTATAAAATAAAATAAATTATGCTACCATTTTTAAGTTAGTAAATCAGTTGATAACAGTGTTTCCAATAATATCACTGCCGTCATTTCATTATCATTAAATAATAGTTTATATGTTATTTTTATTATAAATTAAAAAACGGTTTCCGTTTCAAAATAAACTCTTAAAAACTGATAGTGGGCTGAAATGGTGCTTAGAATACTTACACCGATTTACTCTACCAAATATATAAACCTGTTTAGGTACTTAGAAACTGTAAACTGTAACTTATAATTAAATTAATGGATTTTCTACAATCACAATTTTTTTGCAAGCAATGATATTTGAAAATATAGTATATTATGTAAAATTGTAATTTTTTAAAGAATTTCTAATTTGCTTAAACTTAATGGAGAAAAATAGGTAAAATGTGCCTTACTTTTCGGTGTTTAAAATTTATATCAGAAATGAAACTGCAAGCGTGTATAATTTGATATGTGTTTCTTCTTTATTTACTTTGATGTCTTTAAAATAGCAAAAACAAAATGTTTTTTAATAAAATAAATAAATATAAATATGTATGTAAAGTGATTGCATAACAATTTTTAAAATATATTAATGACACTAAAATATGAATGATGTAGTTTGATTTTTAGAAAAGATATTTCTTTTAATTAATCGATTAAAAATTTTAATGCATGACTAACATTTTTTTGTTTAAATTCACCATATAGGATAAATAATATACAAACTAGCAAACGAAATACCCATTTTCTCTGTTGAATGAGATATTTTACTGTTTATGGTGTGTATAACAATTGAAATATAGGCAATTCAAAGAAAACATATAAACAAAATTAATTTCTCAAATAACAGATGGAGAAAGACTATCATTTTACCTAAAGAAATTTAACTTTTATTATTAGAATATTGCTCTGAAAATAAAACATTTATAACATATTTTAAGTGTACATAACCAATTTATGTTATTTTATGTATGTGTTGATTTAGTTACGTGATATTATTAAATAATAAAACACTCATTCATTTAATTTTCCTCTAACAATAACTTTTTTACGGGATTGTTTTCTCAAGAACCAAAATAAAATCTCTATGTGAGATGAGGAACTAACGTTGGGCTGAAAGTTAGTTTATATTATATGTGAGACTATAATAAAAGCCGTTACTTTTATCTTTATAATCACAGTTGATGTCATCACAAGAAGAAGTATTTTCAATTTACTAAACACCTATTTTTTTCATATTTCAATATTTTCTCAGTTTATATTACTGTATGTTACAGGTATTCAAAATTTCATTAATGATCCTAGCGATTTAAAAAAATATCGTATTATTTTTAACATCTAAAAAACTATTTCCCTCTTCCCGTTATAAACATTAACCTTATCTAAAACCGAAATCTCAAATGACTTTAAAAAAAGAATATCAATTTAAACTTATATTTTATAAGAAATGATCGAAGGATAATAACTTTTAGAAAATATTTCTAAAAAATCGATGATCTGTGAATGCTTTTTTATTTTACTGTGAATCGTAATAATTTTAAAATATTAAAGAAATAGCTGATTGTTTTATTAACACTTTAAAAATTAATATTAAAGTAAAAGACTTGCGAGTTTTATTGTTGTGATTCTTAGCTGAAGCATTAACAAAATTATTTTAGCATAGATTTATTTTAAGCATAGATTCGATGAGTAAATTGTGACATTTTATGTTTTATTAAGTGAATCATGTGTATAATATATTGAAAAGTAATTAAGAGTGTATATCATTTAATAAAATCAAATGATAATGAAGTCAAGTACAGCATTTTAATGTATCTTAGTAAAGTTAAAAAAACTGCTAATATATTAAAAGGAAATTTATTTTATAAAGTATTTTCTTAACTTCAAATGTAAATTTAATCAGTACAATATTTCAATTTGAATCTCAGTAAAATTAATTAAAATAAAAAAAATTAATAAGATTCAATTTAATATTTGGATGTAAAATTTAAGATAATTCTACCAATACAGCATTATAACATTACATTTTAAAACGAATATTACAAACAAGCGTTTAAATTATGAATTCACGGATCAAATGGACAACTGAAACCGTTGTGTAATATTTAATCACATAAAGCATGTTGCATTCCGAAAAGACATTTTACTGATTTAGGGTCACAATTCTACGTTATACTTACATGCAGCAACCATAAAAGATATGCATGTAGAAAGTAGAACTGTTTCCGTTCCCATTTTTAAATAGTGATATGGTCAAATCCGATATCTTCCTATTTTAAAGAAAACGTCCTACTACGAGACATCAATGGGCCTAAGAGAGTAATGTTTAAAAATAAGAAGATTCCCAGTTATTAAAAAAGAAATAATAAATCAAGTGAATAAATCAAAAAATGCGTGAAATATTTTCTTAAGAAAATCACACTTTCATACTGGTGGCATTTCTATTGAGCTGTTACACACACACACACACACACACACACACACACACACACACACACAC
>JAPDSC010008797.1:15966-61618 GCA_026290005.1 Latrodectus geometricus | reverse complement strand
TTAATAAATAATTTAATGCTATAAAAATCATCTTTATTTGCTTTTTAATCTTTATACATGAAAACATTTTTTTAAGACTCAAATGGATTTTTAATCATTTTTCTTTTAATAAGGATAAACTTTTTTTTTTGTAAACGTGCCATTATTTCAACTAATGATTATGTAAAGGTGTTTTAATTTTTATTTTTACATATAGATTAGATATATAATAAAGAAAACAATGCCTTACATTTTTATGAATTCAAAATTTTTCCAGAAAAATTTAGAAAGCTTGAAAAGAAAAGGGACTTAATAACTATAAAAGTATGTAGAGCTTGTGCCTTTCTAGTATAATAAACAGTTATAATCTATCTTGTTTTTCGTTAATTAATGGAGTTGTTGTCAAAGCAGTAAACGAAACTGATGGTTACAAAAAATGGCAAAAAAATTTACTCCTCGTCAGTTAATTAATTTGCCAAACTGTACACAAAGGAATTCAATTAAGAAATGTAATTAATTACGATAGAAATCAGGTTTCAGCTCATTAACGCAGCATGATTAATATTTCTGATAATATATTAACACATAAGGAATTGACAATCACATTATGTCATGTTTCTTTAAAAACTGGTATTTTTACAAAAATCTCTAAAACGGAAGATCTTAATGATGAAGCAGATGCTAGTGTTTTTTAAGTGTGTCCCATAGCGACATGAGGATTTTCTATAATTTTTCATTTGATACAATTTTTAACAAATCACATTTTTCTGAAACAAAGGCTTAATAAAAGGGGGAAAAACATATTCATGTAATTAAAAGAGAAATAGTTAATTAGCATCAACACTATTCATATAATTAATGTATGGTTAAAAAGCGAGTAAATATTGGACATTATAAAATATTCTTTTAGACGTTTCACTAATAAGCGTGTTATAAAAATAATCAAAATGTAGAGAATAAACGAGAGAGTGTGAAAACTTTCTCTATTTTCCTTTTTGTCTCTTTTATTTGATGAAATACTAAATGATTTATCAGTTCATAAGTACTCATAATTACTTAATTTGAAATATTTTAAAAAATAATTTTAAAATGTAGCTTATCATTACTTATTTTAAAAATTATAAACTGCTCAACAAAATGTGTAGACTTACGACAGATTAGTTCATTTTCCAATTTTTTATGTAATTTTGTTAAAATTTCATAAAATTTCTTGAATAAGGACTAATTAATTTATAAGTACTTTCGTTTTATTTAAAATTCTTCAAATAATTGTGTTAAAATCATTTGTAAAAACCATTGCGTGTGTACAATGCATAACAAAACCATAAACATGTAATAAAAAGCCATGATTAACAAAATTAATAAATTAGTAAATAAATAATTATAAGTTCTTCTATACATTTAAATTACTGTAAAATTATTTTAAAAATCCATTTTTTGGAGCAGCAGAAATGCAAATTTTTTTTTAAAAAAAAAAACTTACTTTATCATTAAAAATGTTAAAGAACATTTTTTTCACGCGTTAAGTGGTAAATGAATTTTGACATAGATATCTTCATCAGATATCGATGTCGTTTACTCGGAACTCATTGAATCTTTCATTGATGGCTGTAATAACCCTAATTTACATTTTTAATATCGGTATTTACTTATTAAATAAAGGTTTATTGCTTGAAGCGCATTAAACTGATTAAGGCCATGAGCATTTAGTGAGGCACATTGTTCTCAAAAGCTGAGATTCCCTCAGATTTGAGATGCCAGTTGAATTGATTATTCAATTCTTATACTGACTCTTATGAGGAATAATATTTATGAGGAATAATCTATGGATGTCAAATAGTAATTGGCATTAAGAACAATAAATCAAAGGAACTTATTATAATAGAGATGAAAACAAATAATAATTTGCCAGTTCTGAAATTCGAATTGATTTCACAAATAATATTTGATTTATTAGGATACCATATTCATTAAATTAATGGTTTAAAATCATTTTTCTTCATTACATTAATATGCGTAACATATTTTTTTCACATATTTTACGTATATTAAGGTTTTATAATTATAATAGAAATTATATGAAAAGGAATTGCATCTTTGTTAATTCTTACATTTGAAAGTTTCTTAGTAAACAATAATTTTTATTTATTCTATTCTTGTGTTCTTACGATTTATTTTTATAATTAGTTAAGATTTTTTTGTTTTTAACAAAAAATATTGCAGTCAAACTCTTTGAAGTTGAGATAAATTGAAAGCAAATGAGAATAAAATTATGTGATGAGCAAAACTGTGTTTAAAATATTCATTTGAATTTTATTACTGACTTCATGAATAATAATTGCTTAGAATTAGAAAATATTTAGTTATGAGTTAGACACATGCGGACTTTTTTTTCATATTTTTAAAATGTTTTATAACTTATTTGATATGAAATCTAATATTTACTTATATTCATTTAAATAATAAATGAGTTAGTGTATTTCGTACCTGTTAAAATATGTATAATATATCAATTAATTTTTTTTTAAAAAAAACCTTTTCACAAAAAGTTGTAAAATATTTAAAGTTAAAAAATAATAGAAATACTTAATCATGCAAAATATAAGTTGAATTAAATATAGTTAATAAATTAAAAAATCTATGCCTTGATTTAAAGTAGAAAAATTAAAGTTCGATAGTTTACATCTTCATCTTAATAATGTATGCAAACGTTTTTAATCTTCAATAGATGAAATAGTTTTATTTTCCTAAAAAAATTTGTACGTCTTCATAATTATGTTTTATATTCAGTCTGCATAATTCATTAGATTTCAACATAGTTAAAAAGTTTTAATACCTATTAAGTTTTTTAAAATTGAATTCTTCATTAGAATGTATTTGTCAAAGTTGTGAAAAATATTCGGAACTGTATTTTGGAGAAATAGGAAAGCAGCAAATAAAATCAAATAATAAAATTTACTTAAGAGAAATAGTTTTTAAAACGTCAATAACGCAATGATTATTATAAGTTCTGTAACAAACAAATCATTGAAAAAGCAATGAATAATATTTCAGAATGCAATCAACAAGAAAACTATTGTTGAAATGCATGCTTTAAAAATAGCAATAATAGTTAAGAATTTAATTCTTCATGTAATTTAAAGTTCATTGAATTATTCACATTGAGAAAAACTATCGAAAGTTATTTTCTTGATTATAAGTATTGAGAAAAATGTTATTTTTGTCATTGATATTTACACTGCATATTGATAAATCAATCAATCTTTCATTTTTATAAGTTTTATTTTTGCCAATTAAAATACAAAAAATTCATAAAATTGTTTCAAATAGCAATAAATAAGATAATTTCAAATTAATGACATTTTTATTTTTAAATTGTGATTTTTTTAGTATTCTTGATTTTTGTGTATTTTTATTAATAATTTGCTAAAAAAGATTACATAATGTCGAGCATTTATTTCATTATTTCAATTATTTTTCGAGTGGCAAATCCTTATTTTATTTAAATAAATACACTTTTTTAATATACGTATTAATCTATGTATAAGTAAAAATAGATTTTATTTATTTTCTTTGGCGAGTCTTACTTATAAATTGATATTATTTTATTTATAAAGGTTTTATTTATAAAATATATATAATTTTATCAATTTAGAGATCCGAAACAATGTATGTAACACAATTTGCTTTAAATAAAAAACTAGTCTATTCTTCATTTGTAAATGTTTGTAAGTCATTAATACAGCATTCGATTTTTAATGAATAATTTATCATCGAATAATTTACAACGTCAAGGTTATTCAATAGAAAAGTAATAACCTAATTATCTTATTCATTATATATAATTATTTCATATTTGTTTTTCTGCAATGACTTCTGTAAATATTTGGTTGTTGTTTTTTCTTTTTTTCAAAATTATGTATTGCTATTTATAATAGCTTATTAATTGTGATTGAACATCATAAAAGTTCATTGGAATAGAAGCATAAAATGAATTCTATTCAAATTTATGCATGACTTTATAAAAATTAAAATTGTTGTTAAACTAATGATGATTACATGTTACCAAAGTAAAAATTATGAGAAATTTTATATTTATATAAGCTATTCAATTTTTTAAATGTCTCAAAATTTAAACTTAACCTGTTCCTAATTTCAAAGTTTCGTAAAAATTAGAATTCTAAACGCAGTTTATTTTCCCTGATTAATTTATTAGAATTAATTTTCACAAGAAGTGTTGTTCATTATTTATATCTATAAATATTCCAGCTATATTTTCTGCATATTTTAATAGAAACAAAAAATTTAGAGTTGCAAAAAAGAAAAAAAAAAAAAAAAATCGAAACGTTCTTTAAAATAAGTAGTAATTTTGGAAAAGATTTAATCCAAGAATTCATCAAGTTCCTTATTCAGTTTGTCTACAGTTACAGTTTGTCTACAGTTTGTTATTTAGTTTGCCCTTATTCAGTTAATCATATATTCTCATTTCGTCATGTACAACTAGTTTCATGCACAGAAAATTCGCATGCCATATACACAAAGTACTTAGAAAAGTAAAAAAATTAAAAATACCTTTTGATCATTTAATTTATCAAATTAATGATTTGAATTTCACTATGAATCATAATTTATAATTAAGACAGGAAACATATGAAACTATGTTAAGCATGGTTAGTTTCTTTTGAAATAGTATTCAATGAAAAGAATGATTCTCTAAGTATTTCCTAGTGTTATTTCATAAGCACTTTTTAAGCCCATAAATTTTCTTCAGAATATGCATTCTCTATTTTAATACTATTCTAGCTATACATTCTTTCAAACTTTGATGTAATATTTCAAAGCTATCTGAAATGCTAAGAATTCATAGAATTAATTTACAATTTCATATGTGTTTTCATATTTTGAAAATCATTTTAGAATTACGAATTCAATTAGAATTTATTTTGAGGAAATTAATTACTCTTGAAAAATTCTACTAAATGGCAAATTTTGATGTTGTTTTCTTTGTATTATATTAGAATTCCTTTCATTTTATTCAAAACAATCCTTACTTCTTAACTTCAAAACAACATATTTTGTGTAAATTTTTTTTTTAACTTTAAAAAAATAAATACAAATTATAACTATTTGAAAATACTACGCGTGAAATATTTTCGTATAACTCAACCATTAAATAAACTCAATTTGATTTATGCTAAATTACTTTTTCGCACGCAATGGATAGTAAATAAAAGCATGATTTAATCTTGTTTCATGACATAAAAAATTCGATATTTAATTCGTGTTGTACATCATTCTGGTTACTGTGAGTTACTTGTACATAAATTGAAAGCGTTACAGTGATTTATAAGGGGCAAACATTTCGTTTACAAAGCCATAATCGTAATTTATCTTCAACAAGCAATCACCAAGCAAACAAAATCGATTAGTTGGTTCAGAAAACAGTAATGGTGACAGGCTTTCCCCGCCAGGTAGCAAACGAATTTTAACCGTTAAGACAAACGATAGATTTTTTTTTCTTCACTTACAAAAACAGCTAAGTTATTAAACCATTCTATTAATTTTGTCACTAACTTTAATTAACATCTGGCAGGTTATCATTTAGCACACAATATTTTTTAAGATTGTTTTTAATCTTATATTTCTTACCTCCCAGTTGTTGTAATCTCGTTTGGTTAAAGTAGCTTGGCATCTGGCAACATAAAATGAACGACGATAAAAAAAAGAAAACGAGAAATAAAATAAGCTATGAATTATGCTAAAATGTCACCAGATTAAAGACAGGTGTTGTTACAAAAGGCTTACTCTATTAAATGTTATTTTTTTATAGGAATATTTTTTCAACTTTTGCTGCATGCATCGTCGCTTAAAGTAGTTAATTGGTTCATTAATTCGTCGGACATTTGGGATTTTTTTTATTGCTGGTAATTAATACTTTCAGAGGAGTAGTAAAGAAAAAAGTGTATAAAAATTAGTAAGTGAGCGTTTAAGTCCTAGTAAAAAATATATAAATAAGAAACAAGTTTAATTTTATGTAATTAAGCAGTTTTGATAAATAGTTACTTCTGTATCGATCCCTTGACACCGCAATGTATCCTGGGAAGTTTTAAATGCATAAAACTGCTGAATAGTATATTTTATCTCTGCTTTAGTACTAACTAATTATGATTATGGTAATATTTTTTTTTGTGGGTATAGGAGTAAGTTAACAGGAACGCGTATTAATGTCAGAAAAAAATGTAATAAAATGACATAGCGAATGTTTAAAAAAAAAATTGTACTCCCCTTTTTTTTTAATGCATACATATAAATAGACAATAAAAAATAGTTATTTCATACTGGTATCTCTTCAGTGTTATATTTTTGTTATAATATTTACTAAAAAAGTGCTTACTTCTTTTGCTAATTGAAATCTTTTATGGTCTTTGTAAAAAAATTTTTTTAATGCTTTGCTTGATAAGTGAATATTATATTTATCACTATTAAATTATTAATACATAGTAACTAAGTGGTGTCGTAAATTCTCTATAGATTTGACAGACAGTATTTAATATAATTAAAAGATAAAAATGCAAGAGTTAAAATTATGTAAATAGGTGCTTTAGCACTCTTTATTTTAAGATAAAAAAGGGAAAGCTTATTTCTATTTTCAGCACAATAAATTTTTATTTTAACTATATAATATTTATAGCAAATATGAAAAAAAACTTGTTCTTGCACAAATGTGAAAAACATTTCTGTTTACATAAATAATCAAACAATTTAACATTTTTATTAAGTTATATTTCTTAATCATAAATTTTTTTAGTAACATGCAATATGCAAAACACTCACTGTTATAAATGAGAAATATTTTTATTGTGATATTTATGAGAAAATTGTAATTCTTCATTGTTTTTTCTTGATGTAGATACATGTGAATTGTATATGGAACACTTTACTAACTGAACCACCAATAAATTGTTATAAATTTCTAATAACTAATAGCAAAGTTCTACTTATTATGTGTAAAATATTATCAAAATGATATAGGTGAAATACTTAAAATGATATCATTATTAGTAATTAAGAAAAATATCCATACTTTTATAGAGAAACTTTTAAAATCATTTTATATAGTTTATGCCTTTTCTTTCTCATAATGCTTTTTCTTAATAGAACTTATTATTAAAAGAACCTACTATTTTTTAAATAAACATTTCTACTTCATAAGTAAATTCTATTCTTTAAATATTTTATTTGATGTATATAAATGATGTATACAGCATATTGCTTATACTAAACTGCTAATAGTTAATTGATGCAATTTATTTCATTAAAAATATTGTTGAAATGGCCTAAGGAAAATAATTAAATTTTTTGCAATTTATGACAAGTATAAAAAAGTATGCTTGCATCTTCACAAATAGGGAAAAGGCTTTCACTTTTTTTATATAGATATAAAAAAGTAGTTTATTTATTCTGCATATGCTATATTTCTCTTTAATGATTAAATAAGTTTTTCTTTATAACATCTGTTATTACAATGATATGTTCCACAAAAATAAAGATTTCTGTTATGGTATTTCTCAATAAAATAAATTTCTTGATCTGTGTGAATAATATGTGAACTGTTTTATCTAATTAGCATAAATATAGTTACTATTAAACTATTAGTAACTTTATATATTAGTTTGGGGAAAAAGTAATCCATTATTTTTTCGGTAGACGTCTGTAGTGATCGATATCTCGTGAGGTACCTATCAAACAATTTCAGATTTATGCTCGTTGGAAAGGTGACATTTGACACTAAAATATTCTCTTGCGGTTTTTTGTTTGATTAATTTAGTTACGAGTACAAGGTTTTAAGAGTGGAAGACAACAAACAGAAAATTCGATACATTTTCGTTTTTCTCTTGTAACGGCGAAAAAGATAGCCGGGTGGCTAAAATTGTGAAAGGTGTTTATCGTCTTATATAAAGACTGCAACAACCAGATACGTACAATTTTTGTTTCGTCGATTCCGTTCGGGTATTTTTGATGTTAGAGATGCACCTCGCATGTGGATACAACATCGTCGAAAATGTCTATAAAATATCAAAAATGATCGAAGTTAACCAATGTCAGCAGACGTAACGTGCAAGACCTGAAAGCTGTTTTAAACCTTTTTACAAAGCGAATCCAAAAGAAGTAATATAAAGTTCAGGTAAAAATAATGGATTTCTTTTTCCCCAACCTAATATATATGCTAATTATTAAATTTAAAATATTTCTAAACGACATAAAAGGAATAATTAAAATGATGGGAATAAGTTTTATTATCTTCTTCTTAGAAAGAGAGAGATTTGCCATCGTTTTGTTGGTTATTTCGAGCACCATAAAGTATTTTTAACAACCTCGTCGGCGAAGATCAAACATACAAATTTATCTTCAAGCTTTATTGTTTTCACTTCTCTGAAAATTTCTTTATCGTTTCGGTATTTCCTTTCATATGCACTCAGTCAAGATGATATGCATTTCACACACCATTGCATTTATCTATATAGGGAAAACGCTTCAGCGATCGCTGCATTTTTATGAGACAAACAATTCCTTTTTTTTCTCACTTTTACGTTACTCCTAACTCTTAGGTTTTCTTATTAATAAAACTTCTTTTTTTACGTTTATTACGTACTTGTCAAGCTGATCGAGATGTAGTTTTTATTCTAGTAGTTTGGCAACGTTGTCAGATGATGTTATGATATTCCTCATTTCCGATGATATGCTTATGTCTCGCTTATTAATCACAGAAGTTACTCTGGAATATTATTTATTTATTATTTTTTTTATGTTTTTTCTCGCTGACTGTGCCTTATTAGTTGTGTTTCCTGTAAGGTCATCAACAGTTTTCTTACCGACCATATTCAATAATTGTTGCAACTGTATAAAGTAAGATAAGTTCATAAACACTGAACCGAATCGTTATGAGTTTGGGGTTATTGGCAAAGATTCGAATTGTTATTGTTATACAAAATGATGAGGCAACGCATGACGTAACAAAATATTTATTTCAAACAATTTAATTAAGAATGCATCCAGACTATCTTTCAAGTAGCGTTTGTCATAGCGTAACTAATGAGAACTTCTGTAATAGTCACAATTAAGATAATCATAAAAATTATAACACGATTTATAGATTATCATATTTAACTCAACTTTGGAAATATTTTTAATCCACTTGTAACTAAGAATACACATTTAATTCTATTTAGTATTTGTCAAAATAACTGACGAACAGATTTATATGAATTAGAAGAGTTGAATTTTTGTTAACTTTTACAAATGTAAGCATATTTCCATCGAAAATTTTTTATTTAGTAATTTGATTTTAACCATAGGAAAAGAAATAAATTGTGTTATTAATTAAAAAAATATTAAATTAATTAATATTAAACAAACAATTTAACATTTGTGAAAATGTTCAATTTACTTATAAAAGTTTTATCTGATTTTACCTGTAAAAACATTAACACTGAGCCCCAATGAGAAAACACTGTTTCGAAATGAATTTAAGAAATAATATTTAAACAGATAAATTCTAATTAAGATAAACAAGCTATTATTTAATTTAGTCAAAATTATTAAGTTTAATAATATAATATTATTTTAAATTTTTCAGGAAAAATATAGAGCAGATTTTAATTATTTACATACAAATATTTGATAAAAAATAATTGAATTAAATAAAAACTTACTCGTGAGATTCTCCTAAAATCACTAAGAGTCTTTAAACTATTTTATTATTTGACATTATAATTTCTACTGACCAAATTAATTGCATTTTCATAAACTGGAATAGTTTAGCAAATACAATTTTTAATAAATTAAAAAATTTTAATTAAATTATATTTGTAAATACTTATGCTTATAAAAAAATTCATGATCAATATTGCTATTGCTCAATGAAATTATTTACTTCAAATTTTATTCACATCTATATTTAAAAATGATTATAAGATATAGTTCAAAATTTTTTTTAAATCAAACATACGAATTAAAATATTTAAATTTAAGAAAAATCTTATATTTCAAGATTCGAAACTTATAATTTTACATGTTAGATAGCACAAAAAACGATAATATAAATTATACTTAAAATTTACTGTTTAATATATAAGTGATTTGACTATCCATTTTTTAAGATATGGGCAATTCCAATAAATTATTTAGCATGTAGATTTAATTTTGGAACTTTCTTCATTATTTTGTAGAGGAAAATCTGTGACACACATTTACAAAAATCATGACATTTAATGCTAACTTTCCATCAAAGCAGTGAGCTGAAATTATTTTTGACTGTTTTTGTTTTATTATTTCTAAAGATAACAGAACAAATTATTCCGTTGTTTATAAGCTCTTAATATCTTGGTAGCATGTCGTAAATTCTTAGAGCTGTGTACGCAGTCAAACTTTACGCGCCCTTACCCGCATTAGATTATCAAGGATTGATATTTTTTCTCCAGCAGAAATTTTCTTCCTCCTTTTATTTAGTTAATGCTTTTTCAAGACTAGTCGATGATTGATACCGTAAATAGAAATCTTGTTGTAGTCATGATGGATTGAAAGTTTCGTCAAATTCTCTCCGCGATTATGTGAGCACTTGAGTTTCCGTTTAGATAACGCAAATTCTCCCGTGAAAGCTTATTTTAATGCTAACCAGTCACTAATAGACTGGATGCTACTAGATATTTGTTTTTTCATTAAGAAATACTGTTAAAGAACATTTATGACAACATTTGTATCTAAACACAATAGTATCATATTTCAAATGAACGTAATATATATAGCATAATTATAAAGTTACCATCACATAATGAAATAAAAAAAAATCTCTAAAATTAATTCATCTAAACAATAAATAAAAAAATTTAGACCAAAAAAAAAAAAAAAAAAAAACGCTTCTATTTTACGAAATTTTTGTGTCAAATAATGAAAATGCAATGTTCCACGTTTATTTATTTATTTTTATTATTTTTTATAGTTATTTTTTTTAAATAGAAATTTTACTTCATTTGACATTTTGATTACATTGTATTCAAATAAGCGCAGAACAATTTACGTTATCAATAACTTTAATGGTTTCTTAAATTAAAAAATGAATGTAATATGTATAGCATTATGAAGTGAACATCATATTAATAAAATAAATCTTATAAAAAATCTCCAACTAAAATTAATTTACAATCTAAACAAAGAATAAAAAATTTAGAGCAAGTGACATGATTCTATTTTACGAAATTTTAGTGTAAAAATGTAAAATTAATTTTCACGTTTTTTTAAATGGAAATTTTATTGGCCATTTTGATAACATTTTACTCTACTAAGTGCCAAATAGTTTATGTTATTGAAGACCTTAATGACTTCTTAAATTAAAAAAATGTTTTTAATGTACGAGCGTTTCATAGTTTCTATTCTTCTTCGTTGTCATTAATTATTAAGACGTATTATATCTAAAAATGTTATTAGTTCTAAAATTTTTTAAATATAGATAGATTAAACAACTCTATACACAAAAGATTCAGTTATAACTATTTTTATAAATTATATAATTAGAAATAACTCAAAACTTCATTTTACTATTACAACTTCCTTTTCTGTTTTTCCAGCTTATATTTGATAGCATTTTGTAAGAATAGTACAATTATATTTTAGATTATAATGTGACCTTTATTTTCATTGTCATTGATAGAAATTTCTAACAAAAATGTTTCCATCAAGTATTGTTGAATCAGATAATGTAGAACGCATAATAGTAGCATAATAGTAGAACGCATAAATGTAGATTTCATAAGATAAGTAAGCTATTTTTTGACTACTTCCTTCTTAATATTTACTTAATGTCTGGAAAAATATTTCAATTACAGTTAAGTTACTTTAATCCCAGAATTTAATGGCTTAATAAAGAAAACTTAATGTTGCATATTGCACCAAGAATATAATAAAAATCTATTGTTGAAGTAGTGTGTTAAGTTATCAACAGAGTTATTGTTTGTAAAATTCTAATGAGGAATTGATTATTATTTTTCAATAAATACTCAAAACTCAATTATTTACTTACTTTATTAGATATATATAATATATCACAAGATATTGGATACAACAAAAAGTAACCATATATTCTTTTTTAAACTTTTGGATTTATTTCTTAAAACTCTTTCTTTTACTTTTAAAGAAAATATTCGTATTCCTCTAAACAAGTCTAAATATTTGGAAAAGTATCCCATTTAAGAAAACTTAATTTTATTCTTTTTTAAATTTATTTAATATTAAATTTATTTAAATAGTTTTGATACAAATATGTAAATCTCTGTTTATATCATGGCAATTGAATCACAAATTGTGTTTTCAATACACATTTATTCTTTTTTCATTTCAATTCTAAGTTATTTGTACAGCATTTCATAATAATTGCAAACTGATTTCTTAAAGGGGAAATTGAGAATAATAAAGTTAGTAACTACTTAAATATTATAAAAACTTTGAAAATTTAATTTTTGTAATTTAAACTTTATAAAATATTTTAAAGCAAAAACTTACAACTTAATAGAATGTGAATTTAGGTATGCAGGCATTTTCCCTCTGCCTTAGATGAATTATTGTTTACACAAGAGATGAATTCCCACATTTTTTCCTTCTCCTCTCATCTGAAGAAGTGATATAAAAAGAAAGAGTTGAGCGTAGCACCCCCTTGATTTATATGCCCTACTAACGACTTTACTGCAACCCAGAATCTGAATTTCCTGAAAAGGGGTGGGATGTGTAAAAAAAGTGTCAAAACATTCTATAAGGGGAACAATTAAATATTACTAATTTTATTTTCAAATTTGTAAAACTCGGATTTTACTACTATTTTATTTACGTTGCTGTTGTTCTTCAATTATAACTATCTTAATAAATATTTTTGAAAAATTATTTCTAAAATAAAATGTTATTCATAAATATAAGGTAAATAAAATTAGAAGAAAAATATATTCAGCAAGTTTAAGAATTTTAAACTTACATTAGGATTTTCCTATTATATTATTAAAAATAGTGATAGAGTCATATCAAAATATGATTTTGCATCTTATAAAATCATATTTTAATGCGAGCAATTTTTAAAACTTTATAAAAAAAATATATAAAAATACCTAAGATTTTCTTTCCCCTCACAAGTTTCTGCAAGCTGGCATAAATTTATTTTTTATCATAAAAGTATTCTCTTTTATTTTAAATTAAATTTAAAATATACTTTATGTATCAATTAGAAAGAATGCTTATTTTATTTGAATTTGATTAAAGCTTATTACTGCTACTTAGTTAAAATTTTCTTTTTTCCAACCAATAGGAATAAGAATTTTTCTTTATCAAAATAAGCATTTATATGAGATGAGTAAGTAAATTCTTCTGAAATTACGGAATATTGTTTTAATATTTCTGAGCCAACCTTCCAAAGAAAATTGAAGTCCTTAAATATAGTGAGAAATCCCAAAATAGAGCTGAGAAAACCCTTTAAAGAATGAAACTCCCAAAACAGGTGTCAATGTTAATTGCCAACTAATTAACTTTATACTCGACTGGCAGCCTTCTCACCTTCGCCTAAAATGATCTCAACTCCTTATTTGAAACCTTCAAGGGCAGCTTAATGAAGAAGAAAGCATTCGAATTTCCTCATAATCCGAAACAGAGCATCTTTTAATTTAGAGAACCACCCCTCGCTGACATATTCGTTTTCCACAAACCCACTCTTCTCTGGCTTATGTATAAGAAAGAGTGTTGGTGATTGGGTGTCTTACTGACTTAAAAGACTGAACAAAAGTGGCGTTTAGCGGCATGGGAGAGCAGCGACGAGAAGCCACGCGCCTTCCCCACCTTTCTCCCCCCTACTCCCACCTTTTCACCATCCTCCGGATAAAATATAAATTTATGTCGAGGGAGTTGGAGAGGGGTGGGCGAGGAGATTGAGGGTGTGAGAGTAAAGGAAAGGGTGGGGGGAAGAGTCCCATTGAAAAGAGAAATTGCTCAAAAAGACCCCCAGCTTCCCTCGACTATAATCGGGAAAGGAAAAGGAGAAATTCGCAATATATGTTGTCGAGGAACGGAAACTCAATTTCCCGGAGAATTCCAGGAATTTTGCCTCGTGAGTCAGGTTACCTCCCCTCAGCCCTTGGGCTCAACAAAAGAGAGCGCTTGGGATGCGGGTGTGTGGGTGTGGGTGGGCACCGAGGAAGCCACACGCACAAACATAAGTTGCACCGTCTGTCCGTCCGTCTTCCACATTCAAGTGGTAATCAGCGCGGTATGTGCGGATGGCTGAATGTCGTCCACCACCCTAAAAAGAGGCAAGGATTTCCCGAAATGGTCTCATTCACCACAAAGCCATCTTCCCTCCTTCTTGTCATTTTTTGTTTGTTTACGACTGGGACATTTTTCTTTTACTTTTTTTATTATTACACTCACCTCGACTTTTTGTGCACTGGTCTACCTTAATGGCGATTTCTGAACGTCTTTTGTGCTCCATGGTCTTGTTTTTCTTTTTTCTTATGCTTTGTTCGGTAGTTCCTCGAGATACGCCTTTTTAACCGCTTTTTCCAGCCAGCAAATGACATCAAAAATCAGAAACTAAAAGAAGCTTGAGGAAATTATATCGGATCTTTTGTTTTCTTCGCGTTTTGTGTTAATGTCGAGTCATTTTTTTTTTCTTCGCTATATTTTTGTCTAGTTTTATTTTAGTTCGCGAATGTATGATGTAAACTAAGAAAATACATTTTGAAAATTCGATTTCAATGGTATTGTTTGGTTTAATATAGCAGAACTAAATTATGCCAAGTGTTCGCTTATTCGAGTAAACAATCTTATGTTACAAAGTAATAGCAATTCCGGAACAACTTTGATATACCCCCCCCCCCCCAAAAAAAAAAAATTAAGCGCCAAATCTGGCACTCCCTACGGATTTTATAGGGTTGCTGTTTCTTATTTTGGTGTTGCCAATTTAGGTTTTTTCAGCTTTTAGGTTTTTGCTGTTGTCAAATTTAGTGTTTTCTTGTACTTTGTACCATTTTTTGAGTTTTTATTTAAAGTTTTTTTTTGTTATTAATTATTTGTATTTAGCGAAAATCCATCTTGACGAGAATAAAGGCGCGAAAAACAAGTATTTTGCTTGGCGAGAAAAAAAAGTCTCCAAATTTCCGATTTGGGGGGTATATCAAAGTAGTTTCGCAATTCCTCATATGGAATATGAAAACAATTAAATGCATTGAAAATGATTCACTCAAAACGAAATGTAAATAAAGTTAACTCAAATGAATATTTGAATGTGATACAAAATAAAATTTCAGTAAACTGCTTCTAATTTGCTTCTTTAAAACTAATTCAGGTGTATGGTATGAGTATGTAATGAGAAAATAATAAGTCAGATTCAGCTTTTAAATCTTCTTAGATTAGGTTCTTAGATAGATTAGATTAACAAGAATGTGTCAGAATTAAAATAACAAAAAATTTACTAGTTTTTCATATTAAAAATGATAATTATTAAACTAACCAAACAATTTTTAATTGTTTTATCATTTGTTATTTTTTTATTTAAATTTTAAAATTGTTCATTTCTAAAATTTCTCTCAGATTTTGAATTTAGTTTAATTCAAAATCTGAGAAATTTTAAAATTAAAATTCATAAAAAAAATTATTTGATGACGCAAAAAAATTATTCGAATTTTGAAATATGATTTTTATATCAGTGATTATTTAATAAAAATAAAAATTAAACACAGTTTAAACATCTCTTATTTAAAAAGATGCAGTTAATTTTTTAAATGTATTTAAATACAGTTTAAAATGCCACTAATCTTTAATTTTATTGAAGTTTATGTTTATTACTTTATGTTGATTTGATATTAATTATAATAATGAAAGATGAGGTATATGATTTTTAAAGTATGTCGAATAACTTAGAAATAGAAGATTTCAACTAGAATGTTCTGCCATTTTAAGGCAGCAACCAACAGAAAGTGATGGAATAAATACTTCTTTTTCCTGACTAAATTTTTCATATGACAAAGCGTCGGGTTATATATTACCATTTATTATATTTTTTTCCCACTTTTAAAGGGAAAATGTAAGAAATTCCTCCCACCTCTGTTTGATAGATTAGTAGCTGTGAAAATTTGGCATCTCCACTTCCAAGTATTTGATTCAAGACGTGAGAAGACTTTTGAAGATGTGATAATTTATAACTCTTGGCTTTCCTTAACGCTCGTTTTGAAAAGGAAGATGAGCAAAGAGATCCCCACATTATTTATCACTGAGAGATTCTGCTGTCATTGAGAATAGATTTAGTTCAAGAAACCATGGATATTTTCTCCAAAGAAAGTCTATCCTCATCAGTATTTCTCTTTCCCATATGATAAATCTTGGTTCAAACCCCAAAAGTAGTATTTCCCTTTAAAATGAACAATTATAAAAATTGATTCCGAATGAATATTTAAGAATATGCAAAAAATTGTTGAAAACCGATTGTTCTAGTCTAGATTATAATTACTAAACTAGTTACCCATCAACCCATTTTCAATAAATGTGAAAATTTGTGACATTTACTAAAAATTTTCTAAAAGATTAAAAGAGGAAAATCCTGCATCAAAATTTGAAATAATAAAGATATATTATAAATTTAATACTTTCAAAGTTATAACTTGCAAGACTGCTTTAGTTATTTTTAAGTTTTACCCTTAAAATACACTTGCTTTAGTTATTTTTAAGTTTTCATAATTTTAATAATTTTCAAAATTTCAAGTACAATTTCTATTTTATTACAGTATTAATTCTCAACTTTCAATATTTTTGTTTCCTTCTTACAGTTTTTTTTTATTATTTTATTAATTATATTTCAAATAAGTTTATATTTCTACTTTGATACAATATCACATAATAATTTATTGAAGAGTATTTTCTAAATACATGAATTAATTTCGTAAAATTTGTTTCTAATTCAAACGCTAGCGAAGCAAGTACTCGCATATAACTATAAATATTTAATTTTTGAGTTAGTCTTTGTAAGTATTCTTTGATTTATTAAATACATGTACAAAATTTTCTTTTATTTATACTGCTATTTAATTTAAGCAATAAAGCAAAATAAACTGAAGTATAATGGAAAATCGATACAGAATCAAATTTATTTAATGTTAAGATATACTTTCAATGCATTGCGATAGATTGTTGTTTTACGAAATAATAATAACAATTATGATAATAGAACAAAATTTAAATTAAAAGTGTTTATTTTGTTCGGTTTACAAATAGAGATTATTTTGTAGTTTTTCAAAAATGAATAAATTTTTCTCTAATGAGCATGTGAAAGATAAATATTTACGTTTAAGAAATTAAATTAAAAAAATCAACACACAGAATTAATAAATGTGAAATGAATAGCTATGCTACATAGTATTCTATGTAATATAATGACTCGTTTTATCTATATTAGATGTATATTTCAATTTAATACTGCCTACATTTTCTTTACATGTTTGTTAAATTATAGCTTAACGCCATTTTGTAAATTCACTGATAGATTAATGTTTACAAAACATCCTCAAATTATTAAATTTAAACATCCGCTGTTGCCCTCAGGGAGGACATTTTCTAAAACATGTCTCAAAGGAGAAAACTTGAAAATCTTTTTTGAACCCTAATCAACATTCGTCACAAGATATTCAAGAATAGCAAAATCGGATTTCTACTATTTCAGTATGATGAAAGTATTTTTTATTACCAATATTTTATTTGAATTCATAATTGAATAATTTATTTTTCAGAATATATTTTTAATATAGATTTGACTACAGGATGAAATGGTACTCTAAGTATACTAAGAGTACTCAATAAAAGTAAAAGTATCCACATTTAATATGTGGTGAGGCGTAGATATTTGAAGAGATATCCAATAAATCCTTTTTATATTACTTCTTACAGTAGATGCAGTTATCAAAGAAAGAGTGTCTTGAAGCACAATAAGTAATATTACTGATTTTAAAAAATAGTGATTTAAAAAAGATAAAAAGATTATTTTTGTGAAATTAAATTTATGAAGTTCATAGTTTGAATTTGTAAGTTATATTTATTTATTTTTTTTATAAAATGGTAATTTTAATAATATGTTATATAATTACTTAAGAATTTAATAGGATTACATATTTAATTTAATATTATTGTATAATTAAATTAAAGGAATACAGGCATGAGAGAATATTTTTAAATAGATTTTATTCTTACATTTCCTTCTAGCAATACCAACAAATATACAAATTTCACTTCATTACTAAATAACATTTTGCCAAGCATTTACTTTTTAATCTCGCAAATTATTTTTCTATAATTTACATTAATTCTTCTAATTGTGATAATAAGTTCAATATTTTATGTACATTTTAGTACCTATATACTTATATGAAATTATGAAAAAATGATATTATCCATTTTTGAAAGAGAAATTATTCATTTCTGTTGATGCACAATTAGACCTTCAGGAAGCTTGTAATTAGAAGACAAACTTTAAATCGTGAATGCCACAAGTTCTGTAATTCTCTTCTAATTCAGTTACCTCCCACATTTTCCAAACTTTTCCCCCATTAGTACATTTAATTCATTTCTTTTTTGTCTACTTTCTTATTCAATAAATGATCTTCTTAAATCAATTAATATTTTATCGAATATTCAATTATTAAATTATTTATGGAATGCCTTTTTCCATAAGCTCTATGACTTGATTATTTGTATGCTAATCAAACAGCATAAGTTACTGTTCTAACAGAACTTTCACAAAAAAACTTTGTTTTTTCATTCGGTGAATTTTAAACGATAACAAGAACTTAATTATGAGTAGTATAATAACTATTTTATTTTAAAAAAATGAAACAATCTGAATTTTGTAAATTATAACTGACTACAAGCATTTAAATATTTGTTCCTTTTTTGTTATTAACTCCAAATTATCTATATGTTCTCCATAGTGGCACTATATATGACAAATCATAACAATCATTTCCATATTATTTCTATGTTACTACACTATAAAAATAAAAATATTATTATGACAATTTACTGTAATTACAAAAACTGTCTTTGATCATTTACCTATATCTCAATTTCAATAAATGTATATTGTTCTAGAATATTTAACTAACTCCTGTTAATGGTTTTCTAAGTTCAAAATGAAATAAAACAAAGTGCATTCAATAAGCAATACGATAGGTTGGTTTATTTGTTGTCCTATTGTCATTTTTTTCTAAAACAGAACTGACTTGATAAGAATATACTGTTAAAAATGAATTCTCACTGTCTTTCAAGCTTGAAGTAGGCATGGAATCAACACATTTGTAATAACTGAAAGAGTTTTTATTAATAGGCAGTATTAGATTGCTAATTACATCCAGATAATTGAGTGCCAAAATAGGACTGCAGACATACCAATAAAATATTTATTTCTATTGATTTGTGAACTCAAATCTTATGATGCATTTGGCTTAAAGTCATAAACTTTTTGACGTGGATGTAATATAAGGGAATACTTTTTGAAGGAAGCTCTGGTCTTTTTATCCATTGGTATCAAGAACGGAAGTTGTGGGTATGCAGTCTTCTTAAATTTCGTCGCGATACTGAGAAAGAAATGGCGAGTTTAGATAACAAGAGTTGTAAGTTGAAAATTTATCTGTGGAATCTCCTGACACGCGTCTTCCTAGATATTTACTGTAGTAACTCCTTCCTTTGCTACCACCCAGTTTTGATGATAGTATGCTTTATTGTGTATAGAAATTTAAATAACATATATAATTATAGAAGTCCGGATAAAATGAAAAAGATTTTCATTACTTTTGATCTTAAGTCTTTTTTATTTATTAGTTTTTTTTAAGTAAAAAATATCAATAAAATTGTTTTCACTATTTTTAAATGATTTCTCAAAAGCCAGGAAAAGAATTAATAATTCGCTCATAATTAACATTTTTTTTAATTTCTCTTTTTCTTACAATTTTTTTCTTACAATTCTTACAATTATCAACTTAAAAAAAAATTAAATGAATGCACAAAAACAAATGAACATATTCACAAACTTATATCATATTTGATTTCGAAAATTAATATATATCTCAATAAAAAATTATCAATTAGCAATTTTAAAAACTTATAATTTACATTTATATTAGTATGTACATAAAAGAATTATTATTTCTTTTTAAGAAATTTTTAAATCGAAAATAAGATTTATATTTTTCTAAATAAAAATGTAATTTCTTCTTTATTTGTAAGATAAAGGAATTCATTTTCCAGTAACGTGCAAGTGATTTCTTTTCATTGAATAAAGAATAAATGATTACAAATTCATCATTACAAGCATTTACTTGAATACATAGTAACTTCTACGAAGAAAACCCGTTTAAAATTTTAAAATGATCCATCAAATTGATCGCACAAACATTACTTCTTTATTTGTTTATCTTTTCTAATTCTTCATCTTGAATTAATTATTTTGAATATTCGGAACAAAAAAAAGTTGTGCCTCAATCACAAATGAAGGACATTTGCGTTCTAGAAGAGATTCTTGGAAGGAAAAGAGTCGACTGTCAAATGGAATGTGAACGAAATCTAATAAATAAAACAGAAAAGGGAGACATACATGTAATTCATTTCCGGAGATCATATTTATAACCGATCCCTTTTTATATCACCCCTCATAACGTTAAAATCTTCACAATTTCAGGCAATTTCTCTCTTTTATAATATTTCCCGCCACAGTCTTACCAACCCAATGAAAAAGAACACTTCGCAATGCAACGACAATTGTTGCCATTTGTCAATACGTGAAGCAACGTCGTGGATGGGGGGATGTCACGGCTTGCAAAACGATATTCTCTTCAAATAAATGACTTTTGTAAAGATGGAAATAACTTTTCTGAGGCATTTTGGGGTGCAATCGATTGTACCCCTACTCCTGTGCACCCCACTCTTGAAATCTTGCTTTGTGCACGCTCCGGAAAACGTCAGGTTGTTCGCTTATCACTTTGGTTTTGTATTTATGGTATTTTCCTCGCCATTTTGCTGAGTGAAGAAAAATGGGCGGGCATTTGTTGGTGTCTCGGTTGCTGTCTCTTACCGTATCGTCATCTAAAAAGGATGGCTTGTCATTGTTGTTGCTTGCGTGCCTAGCAGCGTGTTGAAATAAACGATTTCGTTACCGTTGTTTGCTTGGAAGATGAGACTTTTGACAACTTTGCTTAATCTTCATCGCTTTCTGAAAAGATTTGTGGTCCTGAATGTCTCCTTGATTGCTATTCCGGATTTTTTTTTCTATTTGTTGCAAATTATGACATTTCGAGAGAAATTCTAATCAATCATGTGTTCAGGCTCATCAGGAAATGTACTCTTTTTCAAATAAGAATAGTAATAATCAGTAATTAATTATCTCTTCATCATTTTCCTGCGTACTTCAAGGTTCTATATACTTGAATTTAAAGATTATTTAAAGAAGTTTTTTTTGTGTCGTAGCAGTTTCTGAAAGTATTGCTAAAATTTCAATCATTTCTTTTTATGAGAAAATTGGAAAAAATATATAAAAATATGAATATATATATATATATATATATATAGCAAATCAAAAATTAAAATTGTTCAACTCATAAATAATACATTTTGCAATAGAAATAAATAGATTTTGCAAATTTAAAAAGAAATCTGATTTCAATGCTTAATTGCAGAATTTTGAAAATTAAATGCCTTCTTTTGTGTTTTATTTAAGAAAATGTAAACATTTAATGATAACTAGAAACTAAAATGTATACTCTTTAGAAGAAAAACGTTTTATTTATTTATTTTTTACTCTTAAAATTTATTATTAATTCTGCAAGCTTAAATTTCTGGAAATGAAAAGTTAAAGGCCCAATGATTAAAAATATACTCTTTGATCAACATGTAATTATTGTTGAAATTGTTGGCCTTCATAACCAATACTTCATACCAATACAGTATAGTCACAACTAATTTTATATATCATACCAAAGTATCCAAACAGATTTCCGCGCATACTTTATTCAAAATGTTACCAGATTACTTGGTTAAGGTTGATAAACCTCATTTTTTATTGTGACTTATTAAAGAGAAATATCCAGGGGATAGTAGTCAATGATCAATCCAGCTTATTGAATGTATTTCAGACTTTATACCGTTAAGATTTCATTTTATGGTTCACAATAAGGGAGGGGGTCTACAGCCTGTAACCATGTAACCTGGATAAATTTTAAAATGAGATTCGAAGAATGTGTACTGAAATTTCGTTGGACGAATTTGTTCGATGACCGGAGTTAATTGCAATAAACACTAAAAAATGTTTAGATGTTGAAGTTCACCATATTCAACAGTTATCACATTTTCACCAGGAAAAGCATTTATTTTCCAAATTGCACTTCAAGTTTACTATTTCCAAAAACTTAATCTTGTAGGGTGTTAAACTGATATTCCATGTTAGTTTATAGTGTTTACACATTTTTATGCATGCATACATACATACATAAGCATACATGTTTACATATATATGTGTGTGTATGTGTCTGTGTGTGTAGATATTGTAAAATAATTTATGCAATTAATAGAAATAAAATTAATTCATGCAAATTTGATAATGGTTTAGTAAACTACAAAATTACATAAAAAAAATATAATATACTTACACTAAAAATATAATTATCAGTAAATAACACATAATTTGTGGAACATAAACGTCTTAAACTTATGAATCTTGTCTGACATTTTAAAAAGAAAATAATCAATTATTTAAAGTTTGCTCATTATTAATGCATTAAAGTTGAAATACATCAACTTTAGAATACCATTAATCAGCTATTTATTAAGAATTATTGAAAAATAAAATGAATATGAGAAGCATTCTTACATTAAAAAAAAGAAGAAAAAAAGAAATAAGTCATACTTAGTGTATCGCTTTAGGATGATTTCGCATTTGTGATATATATCCCGTACACGCATTTTTATTTTTATTTTAAGGGGTTTAATTACTTAGCCTAAAACTATGATCATGTTCTGAGCACACGGAAACAAGCCATTAAACACGAAGAAGAACATAAGCAAAAGCAGAACTGGCATTCCTAAATCCTCCTTAGCAGTTGACAACGCCTATAGATACGACTGCTAAAAAATCCATCTTACTTCTTTCAGCTCATATTTTTCAGTACCCTCAAAATCCAAATGACATTTCAGCTTAACTTTGAACAATAGGCTTGCCCATCGTTATGTCTGAGATGAATCGATAATGCACTCCCCCCCCCTCTCAGCTTTTTTTCCATATATACAGAGTATAAAAAGGGGCAGAAGTTATGGGGGAAGTAAAGGCTTTTTTTGAAGGGAAGGTGAGAGGGGGGTATCGAGATGATACCAGATTCGCAGAGCATCAAAGGTGCCGACAGTGGCGGCTCTTTTGCTCCGTGACGTAGGCAAAAGGGAAACCGGCATATAATTAAAAAAAACGAGAGGTGCGAATCACTGAGGGCGCGAAAAAGAGGGTCCAAACAGGTTTCTTTTCTTCCCGTATTTATTTTTTTTTTATAGACATACAATTTTTATATCTTTCATTCTGCAGATCTGACTAGTTTGCGCCAAGAGCAGTGTAAGTGGTATGTGTTGTTCTTCTCGTCTTTAGGAGCTTTCTTAGAAGAAACTGTGAAAGGAAAAAAAAAAGAGGCAATCATATTTTAGTGAAGTAATTCGCTTGGTCGAGGATAAAGAAAGAGCTCGTTTATTACGCTTTGAGATTTGAGGTATTTATTCTTTCAGCACATTTCAATTTGTCGTTTTAGTACTCGGCAATGAAGCAAGAAAGGGAGATTTTTTTACACATACATTTAGCCTATCTCATTAAACTTCCTCGTTTTATACTAAAAGATTTCTCAAGTCAATATAAATTCAATATTTTTCAAATAAGTTTTGTGCAGATGTCCTCAATTCAATTTTTGGGACATGAAAAGCTGCAGGAAAATTCCGTTATAAGGAAATGTTACAAGCTCATTAGATTTTTTTTTTTTTTTTGTGCCTATCGTAACAAATATCTAATTACATAGTGTCTTAAACATGATTGAATAAAACATTGTTTACCTCTAGATTCCACTAGATGCAATAATTTTAAAAATATTCAGTAAACCAGTACTAAGAAAATCATGTGAATCATCCACAAAATCGAAAATCAGATATAATTGGATTTTAAATGCATCCATAAATTTTACACAATTCATGATAATTTAACGTAATTTTCTTTTACGAAGAAATTTACGAATTTTGCTCAAGTAATTTTATTCAGAAGTCATCAAGAATAAAATCATACGCATACATGGATAATCAATTATGGGTGTTATTATGTCGACCAGTAGTTGCATAAGAAGAGATTTATCATTATCCATTCACATCATGTATGATATTTTGAAGTTCTAACTCAGGATTTTCAGCTAGGGTATATTCAAACTGTAATTTTGTCAACATTCTAGTTTTGTAAAGTAAATGCAAACTTAAATATTAATCAGTAGGCTGTATAATCACACAATTTCAATATTACAATATAAATCGCATTCTTACAATAAATGTATTAGACTAGTTTGATAACTGCTTAAGCTTGAAAGAACAATGTTTTTTCACTAATTTTTAGACTATATGCTCAGAGAATAAATACTAATATGTGTAGCATGTCTGATCAATGCTTTTAAGAATATTTGAATTGTGTAGCAAATATTTTAGGTACATCAAATAATTATTTGAGAGTTTTAATTATAAAATTTAAGTTATATTTTCACAAATACATGAAAAAATGTCTTGGAATAAGCTTGAATCATTTTTTTAAAAAGAACTATAATATTAAAAATATTAAAATGCCATTCAAATAGAAATTTAATTAAACTCCAAATATTTGAAATTCTTTGAAGTTTTCGAAATATACAGTAGATAATTAAATTTTCCATCCAAGAATTAAAGCAAATAGCAGAATTTTACCTATTGAAAAATCAATATAATAATATGAGAAACAAACAATTACAATAATTCATAAATATGCCTTGCAGAATTCTATGTGTAAAATTACATCACTTGTCAGAAACAAAAGCTGTTATTCATCTGTCTATCAATTGGACAAAGTTTGGTTGACAAGTTAGTATACATGGAGCTTTATTTCTGTTTCCGAGTTGATCTAGTATAGTGAACAGCATGTAGTGATGTTTTAATTTCATAGCACAAGATGATTTCAATTGATGCTCGATTTAAATAATGAATGATGAAGAGAATGTACATGAAATTATTGGCCAGAAAGAATCAAACATTAATTTTGCTGAGGATGGTCAAGACAGTTTGGTAAATATGTGCTGGTGTTCTGTCTTGATGAATCATGGTATTAACCTATGCTTCAAAGTTAATTCAAGCTCTTAGCCAAAAATATAATAGTTTACAACAATGTAACAGCTATTATCCACTTTGTTAACTATGAGAGTAAGAATGACTGAATTGTGTACTAATTACAAGTCTATACATCCTGCTGTATCCATATGATCGTGAATTAAGGCTTGCATTGCTTTCCTCTTCTTTAGCTCTATATATAGATTCATGTATGTTGTATTTATACCCCGACATGGAGCAATTAGAATGAAGCGATATAAAGCTTCAAAGATTATCACAGCCTCATAGCCATAAGTCTCACGATATCAGAAATGAAACAGACTACTTACTTTTTGACTTTGTGAATAAGAATAACTGATATTGTGCATTCAATGCCTGTCCCTAGAGCTATTTGTATCATATGATAATGGTGAATTAAAGCTAGAGTCTTCTTTTTCCTCAGTAACTCTCTATATACGAACAAGCATATCTTATTATTTTCCGACATTTATTTAATTAGACATATATATCCGCCTCATAATAGGCAAATTTTAATGAAGAGAATGTGCTTGTAAAACCTCGGGAAACGTTCGTAATAGAATTTGATTTCTATAATTCTCTACTTTTGTCTTTTAATTTGTTCACATTTTTTTTCATGATTTGTACGCATAATAAGAACTCACAATTGTTCTCATAAAGTATTAAAGTTTATTAGTACTTTTAGAATCAATTTGTAATTTTTAATGACATTAAATAAGCATTGAATAACCAGAACTTGTTTCAATATCGATATTACAAAAACTAAAAAACATCAACAAAAAAATAATAAAATACAATTTTTTTAAATTAGTTAATATACTTTAAATACAGAATATTTATTTTAATAATTTATTAAAAATAAAATTTAAAAAATGCAATAAAATTAATAAATAAAAAATAAAATTAGTAGTATACCTTATATTTCACTGAGAATAAAACTCTATAATTATGCATACAAAGAGACTTTCTTATACTGCCCTACATCATTTGAAAATAAACATGGAAATACGGTAAAATTAAGTTGACTAAGATATCATCAGAAAGGATTGAAAAACCGTTGAATTTATGTTCTTCAACCCTATATTATTTTTACACCAACCTCTGTAAACAATAAACATTTGTCATCTGTTGCATGCCTAAGAGTCAGCGAAGCAATACGTACACAACCCCGAAAGAAAACATATCTTTTTCCGAAACGGAAGGTGTCGGTAATAACAGGAAAAAGAAGGAAGAAACGAGCGTTCAAAATAATCGATAGAAGAGACCGCCGCACGTGCGGCTGGCGTTGCCCACCCCCCAGACTCTAAAAAGTCAATTGCCGGCCCCCGGGTATCACATCCCACTTCAAGAAGTCGGCTCCATTAATCCCACTAGGTGTGCAGGTAATCACCGGGGTTCTCTTTTCTTCGTTTTGAAGTGGCTCGCAGGTAAGAGAGAGAGAGGGGGGGTTGTTGAACAAGTGAAGTTTGCCTTCCCCCCCTACTCCGAAGGTAAGAAAGACTTCATTACAGGTCTGCTACCCCTTGTCACAAGGCCCTCCTTCTTCACACCATTCAGGAGATTTTTTTTCACCATCTTACCTTCCTTTCAAGGTAGTAAATATACCTTGGTTTGGTTCTTTTGGGCCACCGGAGATGGTTGGTTTGGCAGAGCGAAGGAAACCAGATATTTTTGAGATCGCAAACGCGTGCTTTGTGGTTTGTTTAGCTTGCCACAAGTAAAAAAAATTACCAGAGTAATGCTAATTCGAGGCGAACTTGATTAAAAATGATTGATATAAATAAATTACCACAAGTCACTACTTATTCTATTCAACTAATCCCCATTTAACTGAAATTTCATTTAATTTATAATTTAAATGAAAGTAAATGCTGCAATTTTGTGAGATTCTTTTAAATCATATTACCATCAGGGTGATTATTTTTATTTCTATATTTCTCCTACTTAAAAATATCATTATTTTTATTGAAATTAAAACTTTTAATCAAATTAGTACTAATAAATATACGTTAATAAGCATAACACAAAGTTGAAGAAGTAAACATGTTTCCTGCTACTCGTATATTTATTCTGCTACCTATTTCTCTTCAAGAGAAGAGAAAATTAAACAAATTACTTTACTGTTAAACGGCAACGGAGAGTAATTTTTCTTATTTTCCCAGATACTATTACATTTATATGGACAACGAGTTGTTTTAAAGGGTTTTCTCACTAGAAATACAAACAATTTTCATTTCACTTTTTGAATGAAATATAATTCTCATTACTGCCTTGAAAAATTACACTATTTATTTGCCGAAATATAAATTATCCTATTGGATTTTTGTGATTTAATTGATTCAAATGATTTAATTATTTTATCAATAAATAATGAAATGCATTGAAGTAAGACATCAAACTTGTAACTCTTTTTAGTATGAAGAGATACAGAATAATTGGAATTACGAAATTTTATAAAATACTTCAATTTGGAAAAAAAAACTAAATATTAATTGCTTAAATTAAAAAAAAAACTATTCATGAAAATAATGAAGCAAAATTTTCTTCGTTCTTTTGATTATTCTTAACATATTTTCAGTTATTTTCTTTTAAATGATTGAAAAATAGTACCTATTTTTTTATATTGTAGGTAAATCAATTAAGATGAAGGCATTTATATTGTAATACAATCTA
Organism: Latrodectus geometricus; assembly: GCA_026290005.1. Classification (NCBI taxonomy): domain Eukaryota; kingdom Metazoa; phylum Arthropoda; class Arachnida; order Araneae; family Theridiidae; genus Latrodectus; species Latrodectus geometricus. Next base: position 33,523 of record JAPDSC010008797.1, on the reverse strand, counting down.
ACAATTATGTAGTTCTTTCAGAAATATAAGGACTTTTCTATTCAAATATATGCATGGAATATTTTCAGGTAGCTAGTACTTTAATATGCGTAAAAATAAAATGAATTTTTTAAAAGGTAGGATCAAAATATAATGAGGCATTTGAAATTTATTTATAAATCAATACTTCTTTAAATTAAAAATGAAAACAACTGTTGAATAAGATTAATATATATTTTGTTGGCATATCACTAACAGTTTTCCTGTGTAAAATGAGAATAGGTTTTTTGAATTGAAAAATGTATGCTTCTTGTTGTATTAAATTTTAAATTTAAAAGTTTGATACGCTAAGCGAGGGAATAAATTTAATTCAACTTAATAAATATGGCAATTTAGAAAAGTTTTTTTGTGAAATATAACAGCTGACAGTATTTGAGTCGTTTGATTTAGAATTCGATTTATCGGCGAGCAATAATTATCGACTCGCATCACATCGACAACTCAACTCGACTCTCACAATAAACTGTACCCGGACGTATCATAGATCAACCAATTCAACTGCGTGCCGTCGTGTATCCATTAAATTAACTCTGATTGGCGCTGACTAGGATTGCGTGACACTAATTTCGTGACACCATACTTCCCCCCTTTCCTAGCCGAGAAAACACAACCCCCCAATCATTCTTACTCAGGAACAAAACATAAAAAATAAAAAAATAAATTAAAAGACGTTCTAACTAGCAGTCAGTGGCGTGAAAAAGCCACAATATATAGGTTTGCACCTTACTCCACCCCCCCAACTAAGAATCTTTCTTTAGTTTTAAGTATCACCGCCCAAGCCACACACTTAGCTTTGCGGAATGTGTGCCTCACCATTGAAAAATGTATATAAAATATGAATATTGCAATTTATGGTAGACTTCTATCTCGTAAAAAAATTCCAAGAGTAGACGATAGAGTATGCGTGCTCTGCCGTCTACTTACCGAGTTCGTTTCCGTTTTTATTTATTTCTATTTTTTTTTTCCATTTGTATTTGCATAAAAATCACGATTCTACACGCACACCGATGAGTTACAGTGGTGCACTTTTTGACTTCTCTGTATCTTCCTATTTACAGAAATAAGAGCGATAAAAAAGAAAGAAAAAGTGGTTATTTAAATCTCTACTTCAGCCCCTTAATGGGAAGATCTCTCTTTTATGTACTTTTTGGCGTAAATTCTACTTTATGGCACGTCGTAAACTGGGGTTTTTAAAAGCTATCACATTAGAAACACATTCCCGTCCATTTTAAAGCTATTTTGTTATGGATTACGAAGTTTATTAACCTTTATTAATTGGGAGTTTTTAATTTGAGGGGAGGGATTGTTCAAAATTTATATGATAAGTATAGGATTCTAAATTTGAAGAAAATAATCACTTTTAATATTGTTCTCAATCACATTACAAATTTTCATTTCATGGGATCTTTTGAGACTGCAAAAAAATGCACCTGTCTTATTATTTTTAACTCTTAGTTACGTTCTTGTATATATTCATGTTTTATTTAATATTTAGCAAATTTATATTTTTACCTCCTGGATTGTAATGACATTTTTCATGATTGATGATTATGATTACATGGTAAAAATTTTTTTTAATGAGGATTAAATACTATGATAGATATGTAATTCGAAACTGAAGAAAACAATTACTACTTTGATAATGTTTACAGTTAATTTATAAAATTTTATTTCACATAGACCTTTTATTTTTTTTTAAAAAAAAGGGGGGAGAAACTCGTTTTTATATTATTAATTATAAAATTTAATTGCTTCTGTTCATGCGAATTTAATATTCAGTAAATTTATATATTTTTAGCACAAATATTTTCACTATTTTCATGTGATACCGATGATTATGATGAAAAATTTTAATGTTGATTATTTATAACACATTTAAGATTCCGAATTAAGAAAACAATCACTGTTTCAATATTAAGCTACAAATTTTTTATTTCACCTGAATCTTAAGGTTAAATAAAATATTTTTTGCTTATTATTTTTAAAACTTAGTCACTCCTACTCGTGCTTATTCATTAGTTGATATATATACATTTTTCCTACTATTATTTTACCCATGCTTTTCATTAGTTTTATTAATTTTACCAAATAAGATGAGTGTGTTTTGCTAAGTATACTGTTCAAAACATTCAATTTGTTTTTAACTACAATTTAATTTTTTAATATAAAAAAGTTGAATGAGTTTTAAAATTAATATTTTCTCACGTTAACTGTAATAAAAAATAAGAATACAAAGCAAATATTTTTGTCACTATAAACTATAAATTACGGAATTAATAAAATATTGCTATGAATTACTTAAATATGCTTTGATTAATAAAATATTGTTTTTGTATAGGAAAATTAAATACTTTATGTTCTCTATAAATTAATTTAGAATTAGATATTGAGATTAAAAGATAGTTTATAAACCATAAAACCTTAATAATTCATATGAATTAATATTTCATAATAATTTCACAATTATTTGGCAACTAATTTGTAGGATTATTTACGAATATTTTATGATTTCTTATGGAAGTCAAAGGAGTTTTAATCAACATTATTTATGTTTTAAAATTTTATTTCTACCAACAAAATGAGTTGAATTATAATTTGTTGCAATAAATTCGTTTGAAACTAAAATTGAAGAAATAAATATAATTTTATGAAAGCATCATAAGTTTCTAAAAAAAATATGAATTAAACTGCCATAGTTTTTGATAAATGCAAATTATTGCATGAAATAAAAATTAAATAATATAACTACAATTAAATTCATATGAATTAAAATTCATACAAATTTATTTAATTTATAATTTGTGATAATTACAATGTAAATTAAAATGTAATTATCACTAATTATAAATTAAATTGAGATTATTTCGGATTATAAATTAACTCTGGATAATTTTTGAAAACGAAGCAAATTATTGCGCTGAATAAAAATTACCGTACATTATATTTTAATAATTTTTATTAATTTGCAAATTTCTCAGCACACATCAGCTTGATACCCCATCTTTTATCACACTCCACCCTCTTCCTTTGATGGATTTACATCCGTAAGCGAACAGTTAAATATGACTTCAACGCGTAATGATTTCGCTGGCTGATAGCTTCCAGAGTGACTGTCATCACCTGATAATTCAGGCAGTAACTAGAGAAGATTGTGTAAATGGGGCTCCCTCCAAATTTATCGGACTTGACCCTCACACGGTTGGATTTCGCTACTGCATGCTATAAATAAAAATCTCGATTCCTCTGGGAAAGAGATTACGGAGGGGATCTCCTGATATATCGGATGAAAGGCGAAAACTTTATGCGCATGCTCAGAATACATTCTAATATTCTCAATGAATTGAAAACTTGTTTGCGTAATCTTTCTCCAAGACACGAAAAAATTAAACTACATTTCGAAGTAAAACTTGAAAATTTTAAATTCAGCTCACACATAAGTGTGAATATACAGATTTTTTAACAGGAAATATAACATAATTATAAGACGATATGTGAATATTAAAACACCTTATAACAGGTTTTAGCCGTTAGGTTTTAAATTATGCGTTGTCAAAACCGGAAATATAACATAATTTAAGTAAATTGAAGTTATCTTTAATTTTGAAATTTCTAGTGTAGCTTATTTTACTAGATAAGATAAATGGGAATTTTTTTTCCCAATCATTCATTTACTACATTCATTTAAACATATTTTTATATTCTTTTTGTGTATTTTTCACTTTTTAAAAGAGGCTATCATACCACAATTATTGAAAAATATGTTATTTAAAAGAGTGGTGTTTTCAGGTAATTTGTTGGCTTAAAGGAGATCGTAGACAATTTCAAAAGGAAACATTTCTTTACTCAAGCAAATACGAAATCTAGAGGAAAATATGGGATATATATGACAATTGTTGTTAGAAAAAAAGTCCTTAAAAGAAAGAAAGTCCTTAAAACTAAAATCATCTTGACTCAAATGTGTTTACCAAAAACAAAAGTGTATCATCATTTAAATAGTGAAGATATAAAAGTGTTTTAGTTTTAGTGTGAAGATATAAAAGCCTTTGGTTAGATACCAGCTTAGTGAAATTTCACCATCTTTTATAGTATAATGCTTAGATATCTCGTTAGTTATATGAGATTCAATTTATCACCGAGTAATTTATAATAATTTTCAGAGAAATTTCTTGTTTGTGTTTTCCTTAATGTTTGCTTCAGCTTTAAAGTCATTGATTAAATTTACCAACAAAAACAATTTTGTAATGTTTGTGATTGTGTAATAAATTTTTTTATGAATGCTTGAAACTTTTTAGAAACACTTCAGTTCAAAAAGTAAATTAAAGTATTTTGCCCTTATAAAGCATTAAATTTAAAACACTCATACTTTTAATATAAAATAAGTCAAAATTTTTATATTTTTAATAGTTAAATCAATTATATTACAACTAATTTCGTCTTCTATTTACCAAACCAATAAGTTTTTTCTACAGCTAATTTCTGCAAAAAATAATAGTTTCGAATTTCTAAACTTTTTTAGTTGAATCATTTTTAACTTTCTAAATTATGTTGAGTAAATATATTTTATGCATGCATAGCAAATAATATGGAGTATAATCATGCATAAATAGTTTGATAACATATCAACATCTAGTCAAAAATTAAAGCAATAGACGCTTATTTTTACTTTTAATTCAATGAGAATCTCTTTGGCTAAAATTTTAATTTCTCAGAAGGAAGTTGAAAACATCGGAATCTCCATCCTATACCATATACACCCACATATCCTACTATCTCAAGAGAAAACAAATTCTCCCAACAACACGGGGGGCAACAGACTTAGAAAGTATAGGAGGTCTTGACTATCTCTACAGGAAGTATTAATTTCCGTCTGGTTTCAAAATATTCGCTTACCCACCACCCTGTGTATGTCTGGTATAAAAATTATGGGTAGCCTGTCAAGAAAGGTGGGGTTAGGGCCACAATAAATCCGTCTGCTTCTTCCCCTTTGAAACAACCCCTAAATACAGACAGACCAACAACGAAATTGCAGGCCTCTTATGTCAGTCGCGTGGGTAAATGGTAACAAAGTATCTCGTATTCTGCAGCATCTTGCTGAGTGATCTTAACCCTCTCGCTGCGCATCCCGCGATTTCCACGGGCAACGTAGAAGTAGCAAAATTTGCGCAACCCGCGATTACCGCGGGGATGTGTTTTTGCCGTCTATTTAAGTGTGCAACCCGCTCTTTCCCCGTTCATAGTTTCATTTCCGCTTTTCTGTATAATGTTTAATTGTTTATTTAGATGTCGACTAACAGATGGCGTTAGTTGTCCACGTTTCTGCGAAATATAAAAAGAATTTTTTTTAGCATTTTGCGCGCGCTTTTCAGAGCTGAAAGATGTCTGGCAGGAAGCGTTTCGCGAGTGATATGACCTATGTTCCTGACGATATTCCCGACACTGACAGTAGTTCTGACTCTGATTCCGAGTATATTGATGATATTTATAGTGGAACTGATGAAAATTTCTCGGATTCCTCAGTGGATAGTGATGAATCTGAAAATTCATTTTCGATTCAAAACGCCCGACAGTGGTGCAAAATTGATATGGAAAATATTCCACCAGCTCCTGCTTCATTTCCTTTTATTGGCAATCCCGGACCAAATTTCACTATGGCAGATGATGCAACTGTTTTGGATTATTTTGAACTTTTTTTTGACGATGTTATGTTGCAAATAATAGTAAAAGAGACCAACAGATACGCTCAGCAGTATATGAATAAGGCAGTTCCTAAAGAAAGATCAAGGTGGAAGAAATGGACAGATACGGATGAGAAAGAACTTAGATTATTCTTTTCCGTTTTGTTTCTCCAAGGAATTGTAAAAAAACCTAAACAAGAATATTATTGGTCCAAACGTCACATATTGCAAACACCTATTTTTCAACAAGTAATTCAGAAAGATAGATTTATTTTGCTGATGAAGTTCCTTCATTTTACAAATAACGAAGAGTTTGATAAGGATAATGATCCATGGCTAAAATTAAATAAAATTTATGACATCATGGAGCATCTTCGAAACAAATTTCGAAATCTTTATATACCAGATAAAAATCTCAGCATAGACGAGAGTTTGATGCGCTTCAAAGGCAGACTGAGCTGGAAAATGTTCATCGCGAAAAAAAGAGCAAGATTTGGCCTTAAGTTTTTTGTGGTCTGCGAAGTGGGAACTGGATATATTGCAGACTTTCTCATATACACAGGTAATGGAACTGTGTATAACCCGAAATTTGCAAATTATCCAGTTTCCACTAAAATTGTTCTGCACCTGATGGACAGATTCCTGGGCCAAGGTTACTGTGTAACCATGGACAATTACTACATGTCTCCACAGTTAGCAGACATTTTAATTAAAGAAAGAACAGACTTATATGGAACTGTAAATAAGATGAGAAAAGACCTTCCTCCAAATTTTGCAAAAGAAAAAATCCCTAAAGGTGACGTCCTTGCTTACCAAAGGGGTAAAGTTATGGCTCTGAAGTGGCAAGATAAAAAGAGTGTTTTTCTTATGAGTACAGTTCATAATGCAAGTTCCCGTTTGGTGAAATGCAAATCAAAGAAAACTGTACTCAAACCAATTGTTGTTTGTGATTACAACAACACGATGGGTGGGGTTGATTTATGTGACCAAGAAATGTCATATTACCCCACCCTCAGAAAACAACAAGGGAAATATTATATAAAAATTTTCCGACAATTCATGGACCAATCACTGTGGAATGCTTATATCCTTTATAAAAAGGATAACCCATTACAAAATATAACGCTTCTAGATTTCCGTTTGCAAATTATTGAACTAAGCATTCAGAAGTATTCAGATAGAAATTCCAGTGTTCACTCTAGCAGATGTAGTTCAACTCTCAATCCCATAAGGCTAACTGCTCGACATTTTGCTAGCCATATACCCCCAAATCCCATCAAGAAAGAGCCTCGTAGACAGTGTGCTGTCTGTTGTTCAAAAAAAACTGAAAGCGGAAAAAAAATTCGAAAAGAAACGCGAATTTGGTGCAAAGATTGCGAGGTCGGACTTTGCCTCGAGCCTTGTTTCGAAGTTTATCATACAAAACTTCATTTCTAATAAATGTTTTGTAAGTATTTTCCATATTTTCATTAGTATATACTTTTTACCTTTGTATTTTATAAAATAAATCATAATTTAACCAAAATTGATTTTCAAAATTTTGCTTTTATATCATTATTCTTCAATTTCAATATTCTGACAACTTTTTTCTATGATCTAATTCTATATAGAAAAAAAACTCTTTTACAAAAAATTTTTGTATATTTTAAGTCTAAAATATATGTAGATTTGAAATATGTAATAAAAAAAATACGCAATTTTTGAACCTATTTTGATAAAAAAAATACGCAGCGAGAGGGTTAACAAGAGTAGGTCCTTCAAAAGTCTTTATTAGAACAATGCAGTTTACAATTACGTACAACTCTCAGTTGTTAGTATGTAAGAGTAAATTTTTGTTTAAAAGTGAAAATTGTGTACATTTGTAGATTTTTTATGATTGAGGAAATCATTGATTCAACAATCCTGTTACATATGCAAATGATATCAGATTAGGAAATATTTAAATCATTTTAAAATTGTAAAATTTGATAAAAGCAATTTGAGTTAACAATTCTAAATACAATTATAAAGACTAGTTTTTTCTATTGTATAATTTTTAAATATATTTTCTTCAAGTATCTCATAAATTTTAGCCTTATTCAAGAGCTAAAATTACTCGTTCTCTTTATATTGGGGATCGAAACTCTTAATGATCCAAGTATACTGTATCTGTGAATCAATTGATTTGTTTGGCTAAACATTTTACCGTATAAGCTTTGTCATTTCCTTGTTTAATAACAAAGGACTTTTTGTGACTTCATTATTAAGTAACTTAGAATTGCTAGATGTAAATTTTTCATTCATACATTAGTAATCAAAGCTTTTGTGATATTAAAAGATGTCTTACTAAAATGTAGATCTCTGTCAAATCAATCAACCATCGAATGATCGTAAGGCAACAAACAGATTTAAGGACATTTAAGAATACTAAAACCTACAATCCTTTTTAATAAATTTTCACTGTATTACAGTATTCAAATTAGTATTTATGAAAATTAATTTAATTGGATACTTTATCACTACAAAAAAACTCATTAAAATTACTTCACTATGAAATATTCTCTCCATCTTCAAAAAGTACAGTGTATATCCCCTTAAATATTTAAATTTTTTATAAGGGATTTAAAATTGCATGCTATAAAATTTTTGAGGTAGATCTGAAATTTCTGATGACAAAGAATATAATGATACTTAAAAAGCAAAAAAGCAAAAAAAAAAAAAAAAAAAAAATCTAATCAATATGCAGAATACTTTGATATATTCTGATACATCAAAATAGTTTTTAAAGTAAATTTTAAAATTCTATCTAACATTACGGAAAGCATCAGAAGAATCAATAAAAGTATCATGATGAAATGAATGGAAGATACTGTTAACATCAGAACCTATCCTATGATTGTGTGTGTGTGTGTGTGTGTGTAAGACTTTTTTTTAATATCTACAGGCATATTACAGTCCAGGACAAATTTTTACAGCTGTGATGCTTGGGGATTTTCCATGTGCACAGAAAATTCCCGAGCATGCACCTCGACAGATCTGCAAGCAAAAATTAGGAATACAACACACATGTTTTGTTCATTGATTGAAATTTATCTTCAAAATAAAGATTTTGAAGAGCTTGATCTCACTATTAATATTCTCGATCACCTCAAAATGCATAAAAATTTAACAGCATGGAATGATCGTTGATTTTTTGAAGCTCATTCTCATATATCATTTATAATGAATATATATATATATATATATATATACTCTGTTATATTTAGCTTTAATTTAAATTTTTCAAGAAAATATTAAATCTCATTACAAAAAAGTTGGGCAACAAATTCAGATAAAATTAATAATAATCATTACTTTTAAAGAAAATCCACTTAATAGCTATTGGATCTTTGGAAATACAGACCAAATTTGCTCTGAGATTTTTTACAACTTGCTCAATGGAAATCCTTGCTGATAAACAGCGCTTCCCCAACAAGCGCTAAGAAAGGAAAAATTATCTGGAGTGATGAAGTATCTGCAATGACAGATCCTGCTCTTTTTCTTGAGATATGTTGTCCATCTGACAGCTGCCCACCCCACAAATCTTTCACTGTAACCGTATCCAATAGGCCCCTCGTTTTCTCTTGACCCCCTTGATGGAAAAAAAAAAATGTTTCTTTCAAAAGTGATTGCTAAACCAGTAGTTCCTCGTGGGTTTTGACCTATGACCCTTTCTTCCCCCAAAAAAGAAAAAGCTAAACTGAACCGGAAATTCTCTTATTTCATTTACCTAAAAAAAAGAATTACATAAAAATATAATGGAAATTTTTTCCATGATTTATTCACTTTTCGAATAGAATTAATATCAATATAACTATATTACATCCTCTACAATAATACATAAAACAACACTAACAAATAAAAAAAACACTTATATAAAAAATCTATAATTTATCTTTTAATATTTCTTTGAAATTGTTGACAATTTATTAGTTATAGTGCATAGACAATTCACACACATTATTAGAACTAAATTTAAACATGAAAGCAATAATCATAATTTGCTATTTCAAGGCAGGATACACTTTTCCATAGGCGGCGTATATTTATAAATTTATACTTTTTCTGTGTAATTCTGCTATGATCAACATATGCTATACAATGTTCCAAGTCCATTCCAAAAATATTTTATGATGTTTAAGGACAAAATACTCATTTTTATAAGTTTATTATTCTGCAATATTCAAGACACAAAGAGAAAGGGTTAATTTAATTCATCTAATTAATTTACTAATAAGAATTAAAATTATATTATATGTATATACTTTTTTATATAAAATTTACTAAATTAAAAAAAATTAAATTTAATTAAATAAATTAAATAAAATTTAATTAAATCTAATTGTTTCCTATCGTAATCCCAACTTAAATTACAACTAAAAATATTTGATAGTGTGTGAATTCTTTGAATAATGAATAATAATTCTTGTATCCTTTATACGGATTGTTTTTAAATACTAGTCATAGCATTTATTTAAAAAAAAAAAAAAAAATCAGGAAATCACACGAATATCAATAAAAGAAATTTATTGAATATCCATGCTGTTTTTAGCATGGAGAGTTTATTTCCTTGTATTGAAAGCTTAGAAAAGCTAAAAAAATATTGCTTAAGCCAATAGCTGTTAAATTTTTTTAAAGGTTTAATAAAAGAAAGAGCTGAGCTTATCGATATTACACTTATCTTTATATTGAATGAAATGCGGTAGTTAAAATTTCTCATACTGTCGAGAGAACGAAGTAATAAAGATTTAAAATAATATAATGGATTTAAAATGAGAAAATAACCGTTTAATGTTTGGAAAAAGGATGAAATTACCTAAATTAAGGCATCAACCCGATACTGTATCCTTGTATTTAACAAATTTACGCATAATTTTATTCCACGCTCAATGTCTTCTCACAATCTCAAAGAAATAACGACCTGATAATTATGACAGCAAGTGATTGGGATCTCCTCTTTTACAGAGGTAACATCGCAAATTCCAAATTACACCCCCATATGGCTCTCATGTGGAATACACTTCTTCATGCATATCTTGGAGAAAAAAAAATAAAGATCAAAAACTCGAAATCCGTTGAAAATGGCAGTTTTTATTGCCTGATTATCTCGATATGCATAGTTAGGCGTCTAATACTTGAACAATAAAAGTCACGCAGAGATGTTTTCAACTCTTGAAACGAGGCTGTTTGTGGAAATGATGCTTTCTTAACTCTGGTTAACTATTTCGAATCTTCCAGAATGTGCGCATCGTGCCGCCATTAAACCCCGAACAAATCTCCGTCTGAACTTTCTCGGAACGAGCTCTGCTCAGATATCTTTGAATGGAGCTCTTTCATCACATTTTAGGCTCGTCTTCAACCGAGCATGAGAGCGAACAAGGCCTGACGTCATCAGGCCGCATCACCTTCCTTTTAGCCCAGCACTTTCATTTTAGTTGGTAAGATTGATCACCTAGTTTAAAACGGAGACACAAGCGGCAATCTGTTAACGCTCAGCGCGCCGAAAGGTGTCATAATAAGCTATACCTGTCTCGCAAACGTGTGTTTCCGCCATTTGATTTGTTGTTATTATTTCCTTTCATTTTTTCTCCTTTATGGCTCTTTGGTTGCACTTCTTTTCTGTGATAACCTAGGTGTTCTTGTTCGTAATTAGCAACAACGTTTTACATTTGGTTTCATTCATCTTGGCGTGTTTCTTTCTTAATTGTTGTGAAAAATGTATGCCGCAGGGACTGAGGGTTTGTTTCTTTTATTTAAACTACAATAGAATTATAATGGAGTAAGGAAGAAATGTAAAATTCATATCCTAATTCTTAAAGTGAGTTGCACAATATTTTACGCCGTACATTTCTAATTTTACATTTGGTTTTTGAGGCTTGTGTTTAATGTTATTAGGTTCAATATAATAATATATATTAGATTATTACTCTGTTCTTTTTATTAACTGATAACTGTTTTAAACTTATAATAAATTATCAGAATAAAGCGGGAACAATAATATTAACATTCTTAGCTTTTTCATAACATTCTCTCTTTAACACCATTTAAACATTTCTGAATATTTCATCAAGTATATTGTGACTAATACAATAAATTTTTTCCTTATCAGTTTGATACTGTTTATTAAAATCTAGGGTCACATTATGCATATAAAGGATAACTCGAAATAAATATACAGCTCAAATTCAATTTCGAATTTTTACAAGTAACCATGACGCATAAAGAAATTGAACCCACAGACTTTTAAACTGAAGATCATAAACCTAATCATTCAATTATCAGCTTTTTCGGGAGTTTCTGCTACCTGTGTGTCTTTAAAATTGGCAGCTCATTGGAGAGAAATAAAAAAGCATGAGCTATTTTATGCTACATTTTGGTCATGAAATGTATGATTGTGTACATTGCTCTATGTAACCAAATAAAAATTATGCTTCAAAGTGAGATTGATAAAACGATCGAAATACTTTAAATGCACAAGAGAGAATAAATAAAACATTTATTTACATTTATTTCTTTAAAATATTTCAGTTTATTTTCTAGGCCTCTTTTACAAATATGAAGGAAAGCCGCGATGGCTTGGTTGGTTAGGGCGTCATTCTTGTTAACGGAAGGTAGTGAGTTCGAATCCCGCCATACATGGAGATCCGTTGTGTTCACTAAAAGAGGCTGGGGCACGTTCAATACGTCGTGGTTGCAATGTCCTGCTAGTGAAATGATACCTCTGGGATTGTCAGGTTATTCGGGGTTTTTCTGCTTGGTCCTTGCTTCTAAATTACGAAGATTTCCACACAGCTGCTTCCATCTAATTGGTAGAACCCAACGCAGGGCTAGGAACAGGAAAGCGTGCTGGTGCAACAATTACAAAGAAGCATAATATTTTAAGAATTCTGAATATAGAATTTTCATAGATAGTAGTGTCGTGTCGCTTAATCTCGTGTCGCAAAGGAGAAAACTCGTAAAAATCTCAAGTAACTAACCACGCGACAGAGATGAATGCAAAAGGCTGGAGCGCAACATCTATTTCTTGTTATTCAACAGTTACTGCGACTGAACCCGAAACCTTTCATTATTTAAACGATATAAACATTATTTCAAAGTGATTGTTAAGGAAGGAGTTAAATCCATACATTGTGCGTGTGTGTGAAGAATACATAAACTTATTATTATCTTTTACCTTTTCTTTCAATAAGTAATTAAAAAAAGACAGGAAATCTACTTCTATTGTTCTATTCACTTGAATTTGCAGAAAAATATTGCGTTAACTTATGAAGTTGAGAAAATAATTTTAAAAATGCCCATTTTCAATTTAATTGTTAAGAAAATATGCTATAGAAATGATCCCGCTTTAACATTTGACATGCTTATTGAATTTTTTTCTTCATTTTAAAATACTTTAATTCAAATCATCGATTAAATTTCCATATCAAATTTGGAATTAGTATACGTGTGATTTTTCGACTTATTTCAGCTGCTGTTATGTTAACAATTTTTATATTGTTCTTTGTAAATTAAAATTTTAATGCATATAATGTCACACTATACATTACTGAATTTTTGCTGTGTCTATATTGTTTCACTATACATGAATGACGTTTTTGGTAGTCATTGAAAAAAGAGCTATATATTTTAGAAGATTCTCATGAAGAGTTCATCCCGCGTGCCCTAAGGTTTGAAATTTGAAAAACTCCAAAGCACTCATCTTTAAAAAATATTCATCTAGAAAACAAAAACCACAACAATCATACAAAGATGTCCTACAGTTAGTGGATTAGAACATTGAAATTTGAATTTTGAAGAACATGGCTCTATTATTAATCGAATACATTAATTAAGAATCTGTTGATTTCAAGAAATAACTGAAGAGTTTTGTAATGCATATCCGCCAGAAAATGTTTTCTGGGAAGGTTTCTCATAAATCATGGGCAGTATGCACGGTCTACAAAGAACAAACATCCGGAAATGTCCCAAGCACCCACTTTGGGCAGATGTGCTTGCAGAAAGCAGAAATTCAACATCCATCTCTTTTGGCTCAACAGTGGCTAAAATTAAACTTCTAATCCAAAAAGTGTGGAGCTATCACTAGATAATGGTGAGTTTTGAACAAAAATATGATAATATTGCATTTATCTTGAAACTGTCATAAAAAATTTCAGAAGAAATATTATTTATTTCATAACAAAAACAGATGTGAATATGATTTCTTAATTTAACATTTTCTTAACCTGTCATACGTGCGAATGAGATGTCTGAAATGGTTGAACAATCGGTTGCCTCAATTGCAGCCTGATCTTTCTCGAACGAAAACAGGCGTCGTGTTTCAACTGGCATATTTGGGATTCCCATTCGTTCTTCGGGAGTTAGAATCGAAATGTATTCACCTTTCATTGCTAGAGCCCTCTCATTACAAGCTCTACCATTTCCGCCGCTCTAGCTTTGCTGGAACGAGGGGGGCGGGGCATTGTCTCGAAAGATTAATAGCCCTAAGTGGCCGTCATTCCCGAGTTAGGAGTCAACGCCGACCGACACGAAATGCGTTTAGAATCTGTGATTATAACTCGCTTTCTTGCGCGAATTGTCGATTCGAGATATCTAAAGAGGCTTTTTATGCTAATCCGGGAAAGGCGTCTGCTTCGAGATTCGGTCGCCAACTGTCTAGCGTGATGGTTGGCGTGATTAATAGGGGTCGAAACCAGACTTTTGATTAGCAGGTTAGCCGAGAAAGTGCCTTGTAAAACAAAAGAAAGAAACTAGAAAGGGTAATGTGTTTTTTAAATCACGTATAAGGAGGGATTACTTAGCATGATTTGATATTATACTGAGTTCCCTTCCGCTTATGTGTGCATGAAAGAGAATCTGTTTTATTTGACAGTTCTTGTTATGGAATAAGAAATATAAGCAACAAATGCTGTTATAAAGTTTGTGGTTCATTGTATTTTTTACTATATTCTTTAAACCATATTATTTATTTAATTGTAAATTCTTAGGCCTCAAATATGATTATGATTTTACGACAAAAAGAGTGTTAAAATCTTAATTATGAAATAATCTTGCCTTAACATTAGTTGAATTATATTTATTTTATGAACACACTTTTAATATATCAATTTTAGCCGCGATTTGAAAGCAGCTTTGTAATTTTAAACCAGGTGACTTAAAATAATTGACATGTAACGAGACTGATATTGGTCACTTATTAAATGAATTTGTTGTTGACTTGAACTAGGACATAAATATACTGAAAAATGGGCAAGAATATCAAGTGTGTGTGGATATCTTTCAGATAAAAGACAAGGTATTTACTTTATTTCAGAAATATTATATAATAAATATGATTGAGTAAAATTATAACAGATCTGTGTATCTTTAGTTTAAAAAATTGGTACCTAATTTCAAATAGATGGTATTTAAAAAAATAAACAATTAGTGAAATATTAAGAAAAAGGGAACTAATAAATTTGGTAATAATTTTTTTTTTTGTTTAAAAAAAAATAAAGCGAAATTTAATAGAAAACAATTTAAAAAATTTAGAAATAAGATAAGCGAACAACGTTTAAAGCACACACAAATTTATATATGAAATATAAACTTGATTACTTATAATACTTTCTTGATATAGTTTTAACTGTGTAACGATAGTGCAAATGCTTATAATAATTAAAATTCACATTTTAATTTTGGTTAAAAATCAATAGTGTATAAAATATGCAATAAATACATAAAATAAATAAACAATAAATAATTTGTATGAACAAACTAAGGTTGACAAATATTTGTTTTTTGGCAGACTAAATTTTTTAATACTACAAATATTAAGAAATATTTTTAAAACCAGGTATTTTTCAAAAATGAAATTATATTAATAAACTCGTACTATTTTGAAGTCAGTATAAATAATTTTACAGATTATATTTCGAAAAACCTATTTATATTACATAAGATGTTTAAATTACACCAAAAATTAGTATAATTATTGTGCGACAGTAAAGTCAATTAGAATTAATAATTTATGTAGTGAAAATATTTCCAATTTATCATTTCTATCAGTTTTAGGAATAAATGATTGTACTCTTTATTCATTACATTTTCTATATACTGGACTCAATCGATGTTTGCTCATATTAATATTTCTTTGTCAATAAGAAAATTCATTCTGGGTTTGTTTTTTTTTTTTTTTTTTTTTTTTAAATTTTTCCTGTAGTTTTGTTCCAAACATTTTTTTTTTTTAAAAAAAAAATTTTTTTTTGGTTTTTTTTTTTTTTTTTTTTTTTTTTTTTAAATATTTCCTGTAGCTATGTTCCAAGCATTTTATATTTATAAAAAAAATATTCTATTTAATTCAGATAGACATAAAAATATATTATTAATAGTTTGTTTCTGAATCTAAATCAATTTATCGAATAAAAAAATAGAACTAGCGTGCGGTAGAAGCATAATTTTTAATCATTTTTCCCAAGTGAAATGTTTGTATATAAATTAATGTCGTATTTCCGGTACACCGAACTGGACTCTGACTGATCAAATTCAAATTAGTGAGATACTATTATTTAAAAAACTGGAATTTCATCCAAAAAAAAGAATATTGGGTATAAAAAAATATAAATCTTATGTGGACATATAAATAGAAAATTCCAAATAATTGAAAATAAATAACTGTGTTTGAGACTAAACATTTCTTTGTAATTTTTAACAATATACATCAAAACAGTATAAAGGTTAATAAATAAAAACAAACTTAGTTTAATTAATTTGAATTAAATAAACATTTCTTCCAGCAGGCTTTTAAAACAAAGACAACTGTAAGGCGCACCGCAAAATAACTGGTTTCGGCGGATTGGGCGAGAAAAGAAGCAGCTCCAAATGAAATAAAAGAGAACGCAAAAAAAAAAGCTGATTTTTTTAAAAGTTATTTGATTACATACCGGCAAACTCAGTAGATCTAAAAAGGGAAGAGGGAAAGGTAGTCCAGATCTCACTCGTTTTCAATTTGTCTTCTTCAAGTCCACTCTTCTTATTCTTCCGAAAGGAAAAAAACGAAATGTTTTTTCTTTAAAAATCTAGATACGCTTTGCGGTTTTCTCTCACGAGAACCACGATTCTTCTTTTTTTTTTTTTTTTTATTTAAACTAAGAATTGGGGGAGTAGGGTACGATGGTCATTCAAAATCGAACTGCTTGATTCTAATTTACACTTTTTTTTAAAGAATTGGTGTTTTAGATTTTACGCAAGAATGGGTTCTCTTCTTCAATTAATTCTTAGGATTTCAAGGGAGAGTAAAAGCTTCGAAAAAGAGTTTTTGCTTTTTACCTCCTTTAACTGTTTTCTTGGCTGTGTGAGTCGTGTTTCTTGGAACAGTCGTCTTTTCTTGATAAGTTGCCACCCACTTGGAGTTGGCAGAGGAAAAGGTGAAATGATATAGATCACTTTAATGCAATTAATTTAGGGTTTTTCTTTCCTAAAACAAAAAGTTGGAAACTCTGAGAAAAAGCCGAATTTATTCTTTTTATTTCGTTATTTTTAATAGTAAACGCTCAATGATTTTATATATTCAAGGATGAACTGGTAGAATATTTAAATCTAGTGATTGTCATATATCTATAAATTCTGTACGTTTTCATTTAACCTAATTTTTTTGAACTTGTAAAAATAAGGAAAGACATTTTTTATATTTTTGTTAATACTTATTAATATTTTTAATTATTAAAATTACATTTACACTGAAGAATTTTCTTCTTATATTTAGTCTTTCATGAAGTTTAGAATAAAATATTAACTTGTTTTTATGAATTATTCCAAGAGGGTTTGAGTCGTTTAATGCTTGATTGTAG